>CAFUXE010000677.1:288118-306462 GCA_903364295.1 Serranus cabrilla
GAAAGAAAAAAAAGAAAAAAAGAAAAAAGAAAATACATTTAAAAAAAGATATATTTCAATGTAAAAACTATATGGTTGATGGCTACTTTTCCCTCAATTATATCCATCTTCCATTCACAGTGGCTTCTCGTCGGTGGTGGCCCTAGGTGCGAGCATAATCTGTAACAAGATCCCCGGTTTGGCCCCCAGACAACGGATTATCTGCCAGAGTCGCCCCGATGCCATTATCGTCATCGGAGAGGGAGTCCAAATGGGCATCAACGAGTGTCAGTTTCAGTTCAAAAACGGGCGCTGGAACTGCTCTGCGCTCGGAGAGAGGACAGTCTTCGGAAAAGAGTTGAAAGTGGGTATGTTGCTGTCTGTTAACGTTTGTCCATAGTTTGAAAGTTTCCCCCCACAGCAGTAAACACAACTAACCTGCACACAGACATTAGTATTTGTGCCATTGTGCGTAAAATACGCACAGTCTTTTATCTCGGGCTCTTTTGTGATTTCCATCCAAATGGTTACTATTTAGTAGCTACCAAAGATATATCCAGTAATTATGGAAAACAAGATGATACATTATGACCTGGAAAAATAAATGAACGACGTTGACATGCATCTTTTTCCACATGTCCTACAAAATCTAATAACTGGAGCTCTTGATCTCAGGATAAAACTTGCACCAGGCACACTTCAGCACATAAATGACCGTCTTCTTTGCAACATCCATAGTATCAGGAGCATCCCATTAGGAGCCAGTGTCTTTTACATCAGGCCTAGTTTTGCTCCAGACTTTTCATTGAGTGAGGCTTTTTTATAAAAGGCATCTGAAGCCAGAACTGTAACAAAGCTCCTGTGACTGTTGGCAGCTTTTCTTTTCAGCCCGGCAGAGTCTCTGGAGACACATTTTCGCTGGTCTTTATCCTGTCTAGTGATGGGTGCTGTGGCTCTCACTGTAAGGTCCTAGATCTTACCACGGGTATAAGTTACAGTGGGGCAAAGCCAAGAGGAAAGGAAGACCTGAAAGTACTAAATTAGAGAAACAAATTAGTCCAAATCAGTGTCCCTACTGTTGAGACAAAAACTCATCTAGAGAATGCTGAAGTTATGGCTGGAGTTTTGTGGCTCATTTGTTGGCTTCTATGAATTGAGGATTAAAGACTGTTAGATAGTGACGACACCAATAACAGGAAGGATATTTTGTCTAATGATGCCTTTATGGCCACATTCAGTGTAAGGACTTCCATAAGATAGGATGCCTTGTAAAATCATTTAGATACAAACCTTAAAAGGATTCAATTTTTTATTTCCACCAGAACTATTGATGTACAACAAAGAATTCAAATACCCTTTTACACAATGGTCAGTAGCTTGCACCAGCTGTTTGAGGCCATCTCGCCTGCTGGTGTTGGAAAGAAAGGATTACCGCTTCATGCGGTTGAAATGAAAACAGTGGTGTTTGACAGTCTGTTTCTTTATGAATGAGTGGTTTTAGCTCATCAAGAGTCTTGGTTTGTGTTTCCAAGACAGGAGTTTAAGTCCATGGCTTGGACAGCCATACCAAATCGATTGGTTTTCCTGATCAGATTAGTGAGAAGGCCAGTGGTTGTAAATGAATGCTATTGTTGATGCCAGGGCTGAGTGGAGCTGTGGAGCTCAGAATTGTTCTTAAAGCAAAAGAGGAATGACCCGTAAACTGACATAATCCTTATGCAAGGTGCATCAGCTTTGAGCCATTTTAGGCCTGAATTGTTTGCTCTTGAACTTTGTAGTTACACTAAGCTGTATGAGATGAGGTCCTTATAAAGAGGCTGGATACTGAGAGGTGCATGCCTCCGCAGAGATGAAAGAGAAACAAACATGGCAGAAGAACAGAGAACTGGCACTTCTAGTTCAACTTAAACAGGCGTTTCACTCTTTTCGTCCACTCTCTTTTTAATATCTTCCACCTCTCATTACATGGTTAGAAAGAATTCATACCATCTCTTGCGGTGAACTCATGCACCCAGAACTGCAGGGGAAAAATTAACAACGGTGCAGTCAGAACTCACTGACACACCTTCTTTTTTGGCTCGGAGCCCATCAAGTCTATAAAAACGTCCACATAATTGATGCTTCAATATGAGTTTTTTTTTTCAATGGCAAGGGCACACATTCAAGATGTTTATCAAAAACATGGCAGCTTAACATAGTGGAGCGGGTGGCAGGAGGAAGCACAAAGAAGGAATGATGTTTGTTTTGAACAAACAGAGACAAGAGGAGTTTATTTACACACAGATATGATGGATGTTTTAACCAGGAGTTTCCTGTTTGCTTGATAATAAATCTCAGATCTGAGTAAGACATGCTGATCATGTTTATGAATATTACAATATGATCTGTTTTCCCATTGTATTAGAAAGGGAAAGTACTGATTTGCTTGCATTATTTAAAGATTTGGATCAGATATATCAACCTTTTGTTTTAGTTGTTTCTCTTCTAATTATTTTGCTGGAAAACTTTGCGTCAGGATCTGTCTATATGAGTCCTGTCAGATTAACCTTTAGTTATTTGTCGATATTTCCGTGTGTGTGTAAATGATTTGTTAGCTGGACTTGGGTGAGATAACAGCAGGATGAAGATTCGGATGTCGGTGCCTTATGAGTTTACACAGAATGTGACAGTTTCTGCGCGGATCAATAGCCCTTCCTTTACAACCCTCTTATTCATACTGCTTTGTTGACTATACCGCCAGTGGCCATTTTGGTTCACGGGCAGGACAGTTTCCAGGTCAGGTTTCAAAACACTGCAGTCCTTTAGTGACATGTCAGCAAGACTGTGATGTAAGCACACATACTGTTAATAACTAATCTCATTTTAAAGTCCCCCTGCACTTAAAAATGTGTTTTTCTTATGTTAATGTCTTCTAAAAGGTTTGACCTTGACTATACTGAGTTATATCTGAAGCCTGTCGCTAAAAGGTGTTTCAACATTCCTCTACTGTGCATTCAAACATGACATTCAAACATTAACAATCGTTTAAAATCCTCTTACGTACTTACTGTATTTCCTAAAGGAGAAACAACATGACATTCTCTATTTTTTTAAAAATGCAATCCTGCAACATTTTATTCATCCCCCTTTTTTTCTGCTCCGCTAGGCAGTAAAGAGGCTGCGTTCACCTACGCCATCATTGCAGCAGGGGTGGCCCATGCCATTACAGCCGCCTGCACACAGGGTAACCTGAGTGACTGTAGCTGTGATAAGGAGAAGCAGGGTTTCTACAGTAAAGACCAGGGCTGGAAGTGGGGAGGCTGCTCGGCGGACATCAGCTACGGCCTGGGCTTCTCCAAAGTATTTATCGACGCTCGGGAGGTCAAACAGAATGCAAGGACACTCATGAATCTCCATAACAACGAGGTGGGACGCAAGGTAAGTCAAAAGCAATTTGATTATGTCTCTATATTCAGCACAATGACTTTATAAAGATCATGGTTTTTGTTATAAAGCCAAGCCTGTCTCATTAAAGTTACGTTCCTGTACAATTACGTTTTGAGGGAAACATAATTTCTCCTAGTTGCAGTTTTAAACACATAGTTAACGTGATTGTGATTAACTTTTGCAGTTTGGTGAGGTTAAGGCACCAAAACTACCTGTTTTAATTTGGTAAAACATCATAGTTTGGGTTAAAATAACTAGGATTACATGTTATGTAACTTGGTTAGCAAAACTATGTGGTTAGGTTTAGTAAAAGATCCCCAACATCCTCCATGCATTGATATCCGCTGACAATGATTTGAAACAATTTAGCAATAAAGAACAAATGTTTTCCTGAAGAAAATACATTTCCCTCGAAACTTAATTTACAATGTAGTTTCATTACATGGGCACAGGGCAGGCAGGTAAGGCTGGCCTCTGTAAAGTGCCATGATGTGGTGTGGGTGCACCTTGCCAAAGATGGAGACAGAAGGGCCAAGACTGAACAAGCAGTGGAAAATAAGGCTGCTTTTAAGGGAAGAGCTGTCTAAGTGGTAGGGTTTGATTACAACCCAGATCTCTGCGCTGAAAACAGATTGACACTGTACAAAAAGGCACTAGCCCACCCCACCCCCCACCCCCCCTCATGGGATTAGCCCCAGTGGTACAGTATACAGTTACCTTTATGACAAACCCCACCCACGATGTCTCAAATATAATAAACCCACATCAGGTGCAATGTTGTTTACTGTTTGGTTTCTAGGTTCGATTATCACCGAGTCATAGAAGAGTGTAATGTGATGCAGCCAACCTGCAAACCAACTCACATCAGTTTTTATTCAGGCATTATGCAAAAGGTCCAAACTGGATATCATCAAGTAAAAATCAGCTTTAATAAACCATGCCATGCCAACTGACACATCCTACTGCAAAAGTTACAAATGGCACTTCAACATAATAACCAGAACAAGAGAAAACAATAATATGATCAGGGAAGGATGGTTTCATGATGCTGACCTGCTCATTTGATGGCTTTTCTGCATGCATGGCTGCAGAACACTACAGAGTGACAAAGAGACTCCAGTCAGTCTAGAGGTTAGAGATTGAGTGGAATAATGTGCCAAACAGCTAAAGTGAAGTCGGAGTTAGTCAAGAATAAAGAAGCAGCTCTGCCCAAGTTAACTCATATCCTCTCCCTCTCTCTCTGTTTCACTGTGCCAAATAGCCTGATTCACACAACCAACACGTCCATCCCCGCGCTGGCTGAAAGCCTCCCTGCACACAATTGTACCCAGTAGATCATTTTCTACGTGCGTTTCAGGACCATGAATTCAAATTGGCTTATCTGGACAGCTAAATTGCCTCCCAGGGAAAAGACTGTATTTGTGGATTCAAACTTTCGTTCCTCTTCTTTCTGCTAATAAATGGCCCCTCTGTTTTGATAGTCACCCCCTCCCCCTTTTATTTATGCTAATCAAAAGCAGTGACACTGAGCCGGAGCGCCGTTCACAGCTCCCTGGTCGAAGACGTCCAGACAAAGGCTGTCACAAGTGTTGGTCACAGAACGACTGACGGATGAGCGAGTTGAAGCCAAGGGTTTTATGAAGTGGTTTTCTCGGGGAAAAGTTGTTTTTTTTGCTTCTTGTTCACACGTCTGTGTTTGGGTTTTATGGTTACAGTTTACTTGCCAAGAACACGGAGGCATAAATAACTCGTCAACAGCTTTAGGAGACCATATCACATTCCAAACTCCGAGCATTTAAGCAAAAGGAAATTGCAATTGACCTTGTTGCTAAAGAAAATTCCAGTTTGAGTCAATGGCACTTCTCATTGTCATCAGTTCAGGGTTTAGCAGTAATCCTAGTCACTCGGCGCCTTGTACAGTCACTCTTGACATTTGTGTGTTGTGTGTGGTGACTACACACACAGAGCCTGAAATCTGATACATTATTTTGGCTTCTGTGTATATGGTATCACACAACTATGTGGCGGGGCTGTATTTAATCCCCAACCATGGTGTATTTGTCAGTCACATTGTTATTAAGTTGCACGTTTGTCATTTGCCTTGAAGTGCAGGAGTTGAAATGTGAATTGCGACAGTTTGAAATACAGCAGGGTTTAGACTACGTGGACATTACATGGACTGCAATTTAACCAATTCAATTCAGAAAAATCTAAATATACATTCAAAAAACACTTTTCTGCAGCTAGAAAATCATTATTGCAGTAAACGTCATGGTTATGGTTTTAATAATCTAGTCTGGCTGTTATTAACCTATCATCAGAGTGCATCTATCACTCATCACTGGCGTGTTTTTACAGTTGTTACTACGTTACTAAGTTGTTTTTGTGTTTCTAGATCCTGGAGAAGAGCATGCGATTGGAATGCAAGTGTCACGGCGTCTCGGGCTCCTGCACCACCAAAACCTGCTGGACTACACTTCCCAAGTTCCGCGAGCTCGGTTACATTCTCAAGGAGAAGTATGCCAGCGCGGTGCACGTGGAGCCAATCAAAGCCAGCCGAAACAAGCGCCCTAAATTCCTCAAGATCAAGAAGCCTTACTCTTACCGGAAGCCCATGGATACAGACCTGGTGTACTTAGACAAGTCGCCTAACTACTGCGAGGCGGACCTTCTGACGGGGAGCTTGGGGACGCAGGGCAGGGTGTGCAACAAGACAATGATGCAGCACATCAGCGGCTGTGACCTGATGTGCTGCGGCCGGGGATACAACACACACCAGTACTCCCGCGTCTGGCAGTGCAACTGCAAGTTCCTGTGGTGCTGCTATGTTAAATGCAACACCTGCAGCGAGAGGACAGAGGTGTACACATGCAAATGAGAATATTTATTGGATGATGTGTGTGTGATGATGTATGTGAGCGTACAGGATGGTGTCTTTGTGTTTTCATGGACATACTGGAACATGTAAACTTTACATAATGAGGAACTACTGTACTGTGTATGCAGTAAGCTGAAGACAGGCGTCTTGTTTCTTTTGCACACAAAGCTCTTCACCCCTCGTCTTTGGACTGCTTGTTGGGGCGCAATGTTGAAAAGTGTGACAAAACACTGTCAAGGGAAAAAGTGCACCCTGGCATGTGGGACCGGGTGCCCACAGTGTGAGCCAGAGATGCAAAACTTCCAAGACTTTTAAGCTATATGGACATTTAGGAAATGGACTTTGCCAATGCAAATGAATTATGGTGGATGTGATTGCTGGGCAGGACACGCTGCTGTAGTTCTCACTCTGTGCACAGATGAAATGACACAGCCATTTGGAATATTTAACATACTGTATTTAGAGAATGAAAATAATTAATATTAATTTATTCTATTAAGGAAAACTACTGATTTTGTCCGTTATGGATCAAAAATAACTAAATGTTGGGAGGTTTTTTTTAGTTTATTAAAGCAATCAAATGTTGTCCACACACTTGTTAACACACTGGATTTGCCTGGAATAATGTGTTTTAGAATAACGTTGTTCCAAGATGAAACTGCTGTAGGCTACTCACGTTGACCTTCTGACCCTCTCATGAGTTTGTCTTCCCTCTGTTTGCTGCTAGTCTAGAAAATCCCACTTGTTGAGGTCGAAGGCTGTACGCTCTACTGACTGTCTTCAATGGCATTGCTTACTTCAAGCTGATTTAGCTTAACAGGACTTATTCACTGATCAAAAACACAGGCACATTTTCCACTTTTGGTAAATATTGGTTCATAGAGTATATTTTGTAAAAGCCTATTTTTATATGAATGTCTTATTTATATCTTTTGCATATTCAATGTTAAGTTCTGACTCTGACTCCTGTTTTTAAATCCCTGTGAACGAAAAGCTGATATATGTACGTAAGTTGGCCCCTGCTGTCACTGCCATAGTTGTATATTGTAAGTGATAGAAACTGTTTATATGTGTCTGTGTTCAAACGTCTGTGTTTACTGAATTTCATGACTACTACTGATGGAATACAGGAACAGAATAACACTAACAAGGCATGATTTTCATTATTGCTTCCGCATATATCAAGTCTCACTCTGATAATGACAAATGAACATGTGGTGGCCATGCCATAAAGAAAAATGGTGAATGCTTCACTAAATGTACTTATTATATTATATACAGTCGCAATAGGATATAGATGGCGAGATAACAGTAACTAGAAATAGTGTAGCATATAAAATTTTTGAAAATTTAAAAAGAAAAATACAGACCATAACCTTTTCTTGCCATAAATCAGTTTATATGTGGAGTTGTTGAACTTTTATGACATAAATTACTTTAATTGCTCATTATATAGGAATCAATTAACTGTTAGAGTCATTACTTACACTTTTAAATGAACATAAATGTAAATCTTTACCAATGGTAGCTACATTGTGGCTTTTACCATCATGAGACAATCGTAAAGTCATAAAATAGGTATAAATATTCTCAAAAATCAAATGGTCCCCATGGAGATAAATCAGTTCTCAAAGTGTTTCTCCTACACGTACAATGTGTGCAACACTGGGCGGCAGAAAGAGAGACGTCTTTTGAGCGGGGGAAAGTTATTCAGGCTTAATTGAGGGCCCATCTTGCAGACTGGGAAGCAGTTGAATGTGTCAGAGGAGAAAAGTGTTTGTGCTCTAATGGTAGGGTACCAGGGTAATTGATGAGACTGGTTGGGCAAACTGTCACGGAGATGACTTGCTCAGTCGGGGGAGTGGGAGCTGTCAGGTGATAGATGACTCGCACATCTGCTTCATTCACTCCTGGGCCACTAGTTGCTACAACAACTCCAGTGCAGCAGAGAAAATGCAGGGCAGTCTCCAAGAGAGGCCGGCCGACGTGTCAGGGAAATGTTAACGATGCTAAAGCCCACAGTCGTTACAGATTCCACTCTCATCGGCCTGGAAGTGGAGAGGGGAGACGGGCCCGAGGTGTTGACGGAAAACCTGCTCCCAATAATCTCCTGGGATTGACAAATGTAGCCTGTAAAGTTTTCACCTGTGCTGTATTTTAGAGCATTCCCACACGGGCAGTCTCCTTGTAAAACCGTCTTTTTTTTCCTCCCCCTAGAAAAAGCCAAGACACGTGAGAATTCAGGTTTAATTTACAGTAGATTAGCCGTTTCATGTGTCATTGGCAGTGATAATCTGTCCACAATAAAGAGAGAAGGGCGTGAGGGGGATAATAACAGAGTCTCTGTCTGGCAAAAGCCCTCAGCTTTCATAATATTGATACAAAAGACACACGCATAAGAAAAGGGAGCTACTTCAAAAGCTCTGGTTAAAACTAAACCAGGGTTTTGTGTGTAAGACGCACATCACATTATCTCATGAACAAAACAATTACTCAGACCTTTATATTTGTCACTTATTTACTTTCACTTTAAGTGATCTAACATCTGAATGACAAGGGTAAAACCCCACTCTTTGAATGTGCTGCTTGAAGGTTACAAGGTGCTCTTTAAGTATACGTTTCCTATTAAATTTACTCGAAATATATTTTATATTTTGTTGTGCACTTAAGTTTTCCGAAATGTTTCTAAGAATTTTCTAACCCGCAGAAATCTGTAATTAATCAAGAACACAATCTGTGTCCATCACATGTCAATGGACACAGACAATTGTTGTCATCACTTAACTTTTACTCAGTTTTAGGCCACATTTTTACAATGCACTTTTTAGATATTTTTAGTTTTTAAATATATATTTGAACCAGATGAAGGACTTCAGTCATCAGACATCTAGATGTTAAGTTATCAGAGAAACAAGCCGAGCAAACGCGGCAGCTTGTCTCTTAGCTCTTCTGCTGGAGTGCCGAACAGCATTGGAGAAACCAAGGTTTTTAAGGTGAAACTACTGTTTTCAGCGCTTTAACTAGTTTAAATCAGCAGGTTTGATTGTTTCGGAGAAGAAGGCACCTTTATGAATGATTCGGCTCCGTGTCAAAACCTTCTGAACATACAGATCTTAAATCTCTGAAATTGCTTTATTTACTGTTTTTACCAGTATTAATAAATCTATTTGTTTAGAGAAGAGGAGACCTCTGCACATTATTCATCTCCCTGTAAAAACGAGGAAGACTGAAGGAATTCTAAACTATTGAAACTGACTGCAATGTCGACATTACTCCCTTCTTTTGTTAGTGTTTTGACAAAGAGACCCCAACACGGAAAATAACATATTGCACGTTTAGCTTCCACTAATACAAATTAATCATGAGGATTTACTCCATCAAACCGCTGATGCTTTTATTTACAGAGTATCATATCTTTTGTTTTTCAAGCAAACACCATAGTTTAGCTCCTGTCCCAGGTAATCCACCTGCAGTGTTTTCCAGTCAGGTGCAAAAACACCACCACACAGAGGCCACAGTCACTTCATCCCTATTGAGTCACAAGCACAAAACACCACCTTCTTTGATATCGCAGCCTAAGTCAGACACCCTGCAGGATCACTGAAATGCTAATTATACTCTTAGCCGTGTTTCTCCATAAACAGGAGCAGGCCCATGCCAAGATGTTCAGGGGTGTAATATCCATGTTGCTGTGAAGTGGGGTTGCGTTACCCTTTGGAGTTTTGTTTATAAGAACACACACACACACAGACACACAAACACACATACTCACCCGTCACCTGCAGTAGTTGGAAATTGGTGGTAGCAGCAGATTTATGGTTGGTAGTCTGGCTCACTCCCTGTGTTATTACTGGAGGCCTGCCACAGCTTCCCTATCTGCTCCCATGACCCATTACATCAGGGCGGCCCAGCGCTGTGCTCCAGCCAGCAATTAACGTCAAAACCAACAATGACTCTTTTAACACGTATTCAAGCAAGATCCATCCTGCTTTCCGTTTTATCATTAGATCGGCCTTCCCCGTTTATCAGATTCATAGCTGACATTTTTTAGATTTAACTCATGATTCAGACTTTTGTTTAAACCGGTGAGTTTATTTCTAATTTCTAATGAGTGTAAACATGATTCTTTTCCTGTTTTGTTGTATTTTGTGTCTGCATGACATCTACTTAAAGTTACACATGACACACAGATAGCGTCTTATATTTACGTTTCCAAAGACGACCAAAAATATACCACCAATGAAGAAGGAAATGACTCATAATTTCACAGTAAAAGAGTTGTTAAATCATACATTTTACAGGGCCTTCATTAACACAAGGTTCTGTCTGTGTTTGAACTATTCCGTTTCAACAGCTTCCAACGTTTCACTCAAACAAGTGGACAGCGCTAAAGACAATAATTTGAAGGAGCAGGAGGAGGAGTGAGAAAATGTGCTCTCCAGTTTTTTCTCTCCCCTTCGCTCTCTCTGACCATAAATCTTCTGACACATGATTATGTCAGTCATACTTTTGTTTTTCCTCTGGTTGAGACATGCACAAGCACCTGAGCGCTGCACAGTAAATTGCAGAGCACAAGGTTGTCTTTATGTGATTCCAGAGATACTGCACGGGCGCAGAGCTCATTCATGCACTCTCTTAACAGAGTGCTGTTTGAGACTCTGCGATGGGAGCACGAGATAGCAGACAATATCCACTCCCCACAAGAGAGATCCACAACTGTTTGGCCCTCACAGGGGGCTGTCTATCTGACTTCCCATGGTCTATCTGATTTTACAGGTAAACACAGTGGTCAAATAGCTTCAAGGCATTGTCAGCGGCATTAAGGTAAGAACACAGGCTGGATCAGCTCTTTGGGGGGTTTTTCAAGGAGCCTTTTACAATGATTTGAGTGAACATACCGGCCCGCTTAACCTGCCTTTGAAAGCTTTGGAAATATGTAATCATGGAACAGTAATGCATCTGAGAAATGGGGTAATGAGAACTTTCAGTGAGTGTGTTAAAAGCTGCCTTTGATGGTGTGTAGTGTTGTATCTTTAAATGATCTGAGCACCCCATATGATACTTTTCCTCTGTTTTTGGAGTGGTTTGGAACAGGGCTATGGAGGGCCCTCATACCTGCCCCCCTCCTCCCGCTCCTTCCCTGCTCCAGAAGACGTCACCTGAGCTAAGCTTACAGTAATCCTCCGACGTCTCGGGGCGTCCTGACACGGGATGTTTTGAACAAAAACACCAAACTCACTACAACCCCATAAGACTCAGAGACGCTTAGGAAATATCACTGATATTCATCCAGCGTCATGACAGTCAATCAGATTGTTAGCCTGACAGCCTTTCGCTGCCTTTTCACAGCTGGCATCTTCTCTGCATGATTTGATTGAGTCTTGTTGTTTTGACGAGACAGCAGGTCCTTATAAACCACAGTCTGATTATAAAATATTTTCCTCAACTCATCAAGACACAACCTTTAACAAGAATGGGAACAACGCTTATATGAAACTGGAAACACAGCCAAACATTTTTCCATCTGTATATCGTGAAACCAATTAACAAAGAAAAGGTGCACAAACAAGTAAACAAGCTGCGTGTGCTTTACTGATGGTGTCATAGCTTCCAAGCTCTTGTCTCTTGGCTGAAAAGTTCAGAGGGAGTTGCAATGAATTCTCTCCTCTAGCATCTTGTAACCTGTCCAGACACGCTCCTAAATGTATCATTGCAGAAAGCTATGAAACAATTTGAGCTGATGCTGCCAGTTTAAATAACTAAACCATGTGGTCAGAGCTATTATATCATTAATCTTCTCCCTCTCTCCACTCATGCTTTGCCAAGAGATGGAAACACCCTCACCTTCAACCCAAAAGAGGTAAAGGGATACCTGAAAGTACGTCTTTTGATATGTAACCCACAATGCTGGTGACAAAAGTGTTTTGAAGTCAGCGCCACAGACACCTTTTCAATCACGTTATGTTCATTTCATCCCCTGCTGCCGGATTGAAATGCATATCCCAGAAAAGATTTTGCGGTAACGACACAGCAACAAGTGTTCTGCACAATTACAATGTGTGCATATGGGTCACAAAGTGGCTTTTGTACGCGGTTAATTGTGTACACAGATGTCATGAACTGTAATAACCACTTGTATAAAGTTTGGCTCCCTGTAAATAATAGCCAGTGTTGGCTGTAAACAAGGTAAAGGCCTCAGTAGAGATGTCTGACAGGTGGTATTTCAGGTCATTCTGTTCATTCCTCTAAACATATTTTTCCATTCGTGACTTATTCCCCGATGATGCTACACAACCACTATACAGTTCACAATCTACCGAAAAAAAAACTAAACCGAGGAAGACACCTGCACTCCATCTTTTACACAGTGGATAGAAGAAGTCATGATGCGTCTAAACATTGAAAAACTGAACAAAAATCATAAAACATATATAATAGAATATCTATTGATTATGTGGAGTCTGTCCCTGACAGCGTCTTGATTGTTCATTCATAAGTAGACTGATCCTTTAATTAAAACACTTTTTTCTCTGATCCCTTTTACAGTATTGTTGTTTTATTTTGCTTTTATTGTTGTTGTTGTATCTTTGCTGTACAGTCCCATACCAGTATAAATATTTCAGGCCTGTTCTGTTATTAAAACATGATGATTCTTTTCATATTTCTCTCAGCATGAGGAATTGGAAGCTGTGTAATTGATGTTTTTGTCGTGTTTCGCTTTGTTTTTCTTCTGTTGTAGAAGGTACCTTTTTTTTTTATTGGACTGGAAAAAAATTTACATATAAATATTTTTTCGTTAAAGTAATGCAGCCTTGCAGGACACACATTTGCAGCTGGAAATCTAATATGCTACAAGGAGAGAGAGATTCTTGTGAAACTTATTTAATATTGTGATATTTTCTGCAGATTTTGCCATGTGTATGGCTGCAATGCTGTGCAACCATAAATCAATCAAAACATTTCTAAGAATCAAAAGCAAAACAAAACAAAAAACCCTGAAAAACCGTCTCGAAACGAGTAAGTGATGTGCACCGAATGACCTGGGAGTCGCTCGGTGACAGTGCTAGATGAGGCTGTGACAGTGCTAGATGATCCTGCAGTTCAGGGCAGGGTCAGAGGCTTGTCTGCAGGGCCGGGGAACACAGCTGGATGCTCCGCTCTGAGGTCAGCTTCAGTGATGGTAATGAGATAAAGAATAGGACAAAAGGCAAACGGGATAAAGAAAGCGACGGAGGGGAGAGAATCTCACTTTCACTCGCCTTTAATGATTTTACAGAGGCTTTCTACCTACAGTATGTTGATTTATGGTTATTGTTATGGTATATTGCTGTTGTTGTCTTCACAATACGGAGCACAGGCAAAAACAAATGGTATTTTCTTTGGCTGGCTATTCATTAGTGAGTGTCTCTTCTTGGCCTAGTTAAATCCAGCATGAAAGCCTGATGGGTAGTGACTCCTGATACGGTGCCAGACAGTGACAAACACCCTAAAGGGTTTCTGGCAGGAAGTCTTTAGATTCTTTGCTCCTTTGCAGCCAAAGAAATGACCCTGCCATGCACTGACAGGGAAATAGAAGCATATCGCCTACAGTTCCTCCGAGGAGAAGAATATAAATATGATCCGGACAATGATCTGATGTCACCTGTGACTCCTGAAGAGGGAACAAAGGCATTCGAAGCATTGTCAGTTGGCACAGATACCAGAGCGATCACTTCCATAATAAATCACCGCTCTTCAAAAGGGCTGGTGTCTGGTGACAGGACGAGTAGGACGAAAACAAAGCGTTGTCTGCTGTGACAGAAACTCACATGAAGTGGAAGCGGTTCCTTTAAGCTCTGAGCTGATGCTTTAAGCTGAGGGGACACCCGCAGAGCAGAGAGAATGAGGATGGGACTTCTTTAAAACTGTATCAAGGCAGCCTGATATTATGCCTTTCTGAATAGGAAATGTACACATTGCTTCATTATTACTTTCATTTAGAAGTTTTGACATCTTAAGATAAGTCTTCCATATGTGCATTACGCTGCCTATCAGCAGTTAAAGGCATACTATGCAAGAATTATCACCTTCCTCTCTATAAACACAACATTCGAACTTGGACCGTTCTTTCCGACTCAACAAAAGTGAAAGCAAACTCTAGATTCACTCTTGTTTTGGAACTACTTTTGCATGTTTGGCGTATTGCCTTGCTATATTTGCATTTTCCAGGGCTGTGCCCGCTGTTTCCAAAGCTTCAAGCCCAAAGGCTGACGCCCAGAAATGTCCCGAACACAAAAAAATAAAAGGAAAGAGAAAGTACAGGCAGAGGGGAGGGGTCTCTGCAAATACAGACACAATGATTACTTGTGTACGAGTCATGTGTTTTAGGAGAATCCTGTATAAATGTTTAAATTACTAATATGCAGCCATTTATTTTATTATTTTTTTTATGTATAATGCATGCAGTAAACAATATGACATTGGATGTTTCTCCTATAAACAATCAAATGCCAAAATGAATCTTAAATCTAAATAAAAATGTTTTGGCCATAAACAAAACTGGTGAACTTTTAGCAAGCAGCTTCTCATTTACAAATCCAGCAGATACAGAGCAACATTGATTTGGAGTTGTGTTTATAGCCACCTGGCGGATGAAATTGCATTATTACTCTGCTTTTACCTCTGTTTTGGTCTCCACCAACATCTGCGGGGAAACATCGTCTCTTTAGCTGCTAGCTAATCACTAATCTGTATTAGTATATATTAGTCTGATAACAACTGAATCAGCTGAGGCAGCTTCCCACTAAAACAGTAAAGTTCAGGCCTTAATACCAAAACATTGAGCTAAAAGATGCTAAAAAAGCTCTGTAGAGCTAAGGGGACAATTTTCTGAAAGTTCATCATCAAAGACCACCTGCATTCACACACAATTAGTCATGTGAAACACTGTTCTTTCAAAAATGTTGATTACAGCCGCCTCAAGTAAAACCAAACGTCAACAAAAACAACTGATGTCCATGCTGACGCAAAAGAAATTGGCAAAAGAGCTCCTAATCCTGCAAGATGAAGCATGATGGGAGATAGCGGGAGGCGTCCTGTAACAGGTGGAAGCTTGCTGCAGGTGGCAGGTCTTCAAAGGCAAAAACATGTTAAGACATCAAACAATTATGCTGCAGCATATAGAGAAGCTGCATGCTGCCATTTTAAACCATGAACAACAACAGGGTCAGTGAGGTCCAGGCAGGTAACCAGTACAATAATCATGTCCAGGTATTACATACAAAATCTGTTACACTGAAGAGACTCTTAAAGGTAATGAGCAACCTAAAGGAACAAATACACTGAAACTACTGTGAACTATTTACCAAGGCAGGAAAAGAAGAATGGTCTCATGTATTATGAGGGAACGCTAAGCAACAATCGCCCCCTACAGTCAGGGACCAGCATCAAACAGAGTCTCCCCTGCTGCTCCTGGATCACAACTTTCTGTATTCTCATCTTGTTCGGCACAATTTCTCTGAGATGGAATAAAAAGGAAAACAGCGTCAGAATGTGACAGGTTCGTCTGTGCTCTAATGACAGGTTTATCCTGAGGAGAGACAGAGACAAACATTACCTCAGTTGCTGCTCGCAGACTTGCTGCACACCCCAAAGACAGCATCAGTTCACCAAGTCTGTACTGATCTGTCCTGGGGGAAATTCCTTTCTACTACTGTCCCTCTCTGTAGCAGACTGTAGTTGTCAGTGTTGGGTCATATGATGATATATTTGTGTGTTTCGACAATGGAAAAATTCCACTATCGTGAGCACATGCATGAGCAGCGAGGCTGAAAGCTCCAACTGGAGACACGTGTGGGATAAAAGATGGGGACCAGACGAGAGATCACAGAGCTCAGGTGAAACCCACTTGGCGGATCGTTAGAGCCAAATTCTCGGCAGATGAAAAGGGACTGAATCAAATGTTCAACATTTTGTATAAGAGAGCAGTATCAGGAGATGATTTATGTTACCGTGACACATTTCACACTTGTGCTGTTCAACCAGCCAGTTTACTGTGACACACCTACTGTGTAAAAACTCTTAGATGCGCCTGACAAAAGTGCACCAACGACTGAAAGTGAAATTACCTTTTGCTAATAGTAACTGGTTAGATGTACTGTACAGTGTTAGAAAGACTTGGTCCCTCCTTACACAAGCTGCCTCAAAGCCAGTCAGGCAGGTTTTCTGTAATTACATGAAAAATGGCTTTGGTCCCTCCGGGGTTTTGGCCACATCAGAGACAGAAGAAGTGTCTTTGCATGCTCGTGTGTGTGTGTGTGTGTGTGTAATTGAGAAAGGGGAAACACTAAAAGAAGCAGTGAGGGGTTATGCAAATGGTCATCTCTCATTTTGTCAGCTGTCTGTTTGTTACCAATGCTGGGAAGCTCTTAACAAGTTTAACCGTACATAGTAATCAAATTGTCTGTCAGCCATTCTTTGATATATAACGTACACAAGATTCAGTAAAGTTTACAAACCGTCATCAGTCGAATCTCAATTAACAGATCTGTCAACAACACGAATAAGGCCAGTCGTGCTGTTTCAGTCTGCTTCAAACTTTGTAAAACCCTAAATGCCACTGGCAACAAACATCCCTGTGGTTTATTCTCAAAGTCTTTCATGATTTGTGTTAAATTGTGCGAGATTCCTCCCTAAATCCTGGTGATCAATCAAAACCTTTCGAAAGCAAGCCTTGGGCAACATATTCAGGAAAAACCCTGCAGTTTCAGAGCTGTGGAGGAGATGATGGCTTAGGTGAGTATGAACTCTCCCCTACAGGGTGAAAATATGATTAATCCAAGTCACGTCAACAAAAATCAATATTTTCTTCTGCAAAATAAAACAAGCTAATTCACAACATGGGCTAACTGCGCTAATGTACGGCCCAAACAGATGTTGTGTGTGGTTTGATAGATTTGGGTGAGAGCAGAATCTGTCTGGAGCTCAGAGGCCTGCCAGATGCTTCTGTATCAACACCTCTTTTATCACCTGAAGAGAGCCATCATGCCAACTATGACAGTAATTCCATCTGAGAGGGCCACACTGACAGAGGTATCATCCCCGCATGGATGAGTGGGATTGACTGCACACATTTACATTTGGTAACATGCTTTCTGAGAACTCTCCCGGGTTGTGAGCACTGTCGGCCAATGTTTGGACTTCCTGAATTTATGCATTCAATAAAAAGAAGAGCAGCACATTCCTTCAGAGTTCTGTGCCAACCTGCATAACTGTATTTGCACATGGAAGCTTCTTTTCATGTGTACGAGAACGGCAATAAAAGGGCTGCCATGATGGCAGGTTAATCCTCCTACATTAACACCCGAGAACACAATGATTTAACATCAAAACTCCAGATGCTCGCTGCTGGTAAGAGCAAAGGAAGCAGTCAACACACTGCCTGATGACTTTCTGGCTTAGGTAAACAGAAAGTCTTACAGTAAAAAAAAAACTTAAAACATCTCATGCTATAATCAACTAATCAAGTGGCAACAGTCAACAGCTATATAGCTGTGTGGAACGTGCCAAAATGCAGCAGTCTGCTCCGAGCAGCCCGAGGTGTTTAGGTACGTTCTGCTGTGTTTTATCCAAAGGATAAGTGCCCCTGCACACCATGGGACTAACAGACGGATTTGGCAGCTACTCATTACATTCACAACTGTTAATTAAAATGTGGCTAACACTTTTGTTTGCTTATCAATATGTAGCCTCTTCTCACTCGTGAAAACAGCAGAGTTTGCAAGTTTGTTTAAGGCATACCTGTTGTCATGTCATAACTTCACCGCATGTGGTGATTCCTGCCTGTTCTTGTGTGCTGGAACATTTTCATTTTTTAAAGAGTCCATGATTTGAAAGAAGAAATGCATTTGATTTCAAGCCTAGAAAAAGAACAGCTTTGTTTTCAGTAAGGTTAAGGGTAGTGCATGAAACAGACTGAGGCATTTTAAAGGGACAGTTACCCCCACAATGTAGCCAAATGTTGGTAATATCATTAGAGATGTCCGGCTACTCTTAAATATTGTAGAACTATAAGGCATTTCTA
>CAFUXE010000677.1:322570-338503 GCA_903364295.1 Serranus cabrilla
ATAGGGAGGAGATGGAGGATTGGACTGTTAATGCAACTTGAATAGAAACTCAATAATACTGTATTAAAGGAGAAAGATAATCAAAACAATGACAAATTGTTTCTTTCTGGTGGTATAATACATATTTTTGCATCTCCAAAGTTATTATTCTAGATTCTGATTTTAATGGGAAAATATGAAACATGTTGGTCTTTTGAGCCACGGAAATTAATGACATGTACGACAGTAATTCAAGTGAGAAATGGAAAAAAAGGTAATTTGACATTACATGTTTTTTTTACGCAATTGCACACAGCAGACTGTTTCTCTGCTCATACAGCACAATTTTACTAATAACTTCAACGGGACACAGAGGAACTACTCAAGCCAATCATGACAGACAGTGGTATACTTTATGACATTGTTAAATAGTGATAATTAAAAGGTCCTTAGTGGCCACAGCACATCTCTAACTGTTAAAGTGAGTTAGCTGTGATGAAGACAAAGATCTTGGCCTGGAAAGTGGTAAACGTCCCCTGTCTCCAAAGCTTCATCTCCACGTTAATTAGGAAATCCCTCGGACCCTCCACCTGTCGATTTAAGTACACGGCGCCCGTGTAGGCGTTCAGTTTCCGGGTGCTGAAGTAGTTTTCCTCGTTTCCCTGCGTGATGGTGACGATGACGTTGTCTCCCGAGTAGGCGGGGGAGGGTCCGATGCGGAAGATCTGGGCGGGGATGACGATGTTGGACTGGAAGCTGAGGTAATAGTAGGTGATTCTCAGAGGAGAGTTCTGACACTCCAGGTAGTTCGGACAGCTGATCCGCTCACAGCGCCTACAAGAGCACAGGGGAGACGGGAAAAACTTTCTTACAGAACATATAATGCTGAAAAACTAAGCTTGGTTTGATTTAGAACTGGTGTTAGCCATTTATTTATTGAAAGGTCAGCATTTAACTGATACAGAACGTACTTTCTTAAACTATTCATTTTTATTTATTCTTTATTTGTATTGTCAGTGGGTTTACTGATACAGAACATACAGTTCTTAACTTAGCTTTTTGTTTTATTTGTTATTTCTCAGTTGTCATTTCTAGAAATTAATGACAGTGTAATGCATTGCATGTATAATTTATAATGATGTTAGTCTTTAATTCAGTTATTTGTTAAGAAAACAGCATTCTGAATACATTTGCAGAGTCATATTGATGCTGCTCCACATAGAAAAGGTCTGTTTACATTCCAGTTCACAAATTAACTGCTGACATATGAAATGTAATGTATGTAAAAATGTTCCAGATCTTTTTAAATGTATTTTTCTTGTAATTTTAGTCCCCTAAAAAAGATCCTTCATGGAACCTCATATGCATCATAAAACATATCATAATGTCAATATCATGAGAGATCCACGATGCATCATGTTGAACATTTATGTGGGTTAACACAGACTTTATCACTTACGTGTCAGACACCTTTCTGTAGTTTGGTGGACAGTCGAGAGAAAGGCAGCGGTACCCTCCCTGGATGTTGTAGCAGGTCTCAGCTAGAGAGCAGTTATGGGCCCCTGTGGCACACTCATCGATATCTACGACACATAGTTAATGCATGAGGATGGTTTACTGCCTGGAGATGAGGACATGCTTGATAGTCAGAGCACATTGAACTTTGAAGAAAATCCTCATTGCTGAAACATGTAAGACAAAATCTAGTCCTCGTAGGGGAAAAACTGCTCGAGTAAAAAATTCAAATTAGCAAGACAAGATTTTTAGGCCAATAAAGTTTTACAGCCTGTGTAATTACTGAGCCACTGTAAAAGTACCAATTATATTTATCTGAGCATAACCATTACTATACACTCTGTGTGGAGTTAAATGGGTGCAAAGCCATTTTTAAAACTCCATTTCAGAGCAGAACTCAAAGAGATGCACTTGTAATGAAGCAGCTGCTGCACGGTGAGTGAATGCATCTTGGTTTTTTTCCGAGGGGTATTCACCTCTGCAGGAGCGTCCATTTGGAGACATGCTGTATCCATATTCAGGACAAGCACACTGGTAACTGCCGGGAACGTTCACACACTTGTAGGTACACAGATGGCCGATGCTTTGAGAGCACTCGTCGATGTCTGGATGGCAGGGAGGAAATCATGTGATATTGATTCATAAACTTGTCCAAACGTACGTGTAAATGTGGTATTTGTGATGTGTAACAGCGTGCCTCACCTTCACAGGTGTGCCCATCCTCCCTGAGGTAGTAGCCCTGTCTGCAGTAGCACTGGTAGGAACCATAGATGTTGGCACACTCCTGACTGCATGGGCTGGCCAAACACTCATTCACATCTGGAGATTAGAGGTTAGAGCTCATTACTGTCACACTTCACTTGATCAAAGGATTTTCAATGTTTTTATCCCAACATATAAACACCATGTTGTTATTAAGCCAATTATGTTTTTACTGGTTTGAGCTTTAAGGCATGGCATGATACACAGTGTAACACTAGCACCTCTCGCCAGCACCTCTCTTCAGCAATATGCTGTACAGTGGCCAGCTTTAATGGCAGCTCAGTCTAGGAATCTGCACACACACACACACAATCCTGGCGCGCACACACACAGGCATATTTTCACTTGCAGATTCACAAAAACATACAACCACTTGCACCAACACGTACACATGGATGCACACGCTCTCTCACACCCAGGCAGGCAGACGATAACACACACACCTTCACAGTTCTTGCCATCGCCGGATAAGCGGAAGCCAGAGGTACACGAGCATTCATAGGAGCCCGGGGTGTTCTCACAGGTCTGGGCACACAGGCGGCCTGGGTAGCGCCAGCACTCATTTACATCTGAGAGGAAGAAGCAGTGTCATCATACCTCCGTAAGTGTGTATTGCATTCGTGTAGTTGCACCCATGTGTGCAAGTGCACGCGTGCAACCGAGCGTGAGCGGGTTCTTTGCCCCGCACGGCCGCGTATACGTGTGCATGTCTGTGTGTGTCTGTGTGCATGTCAACAAGAGTGTGATGCGAGGGGAGCAGCTGCCTGCTGATAGTCTAAACACTTGAGGAGAGTCCATTATTATGAGAGTCACAACACAGTGAATCACAAACAGAGGGAGCAGCAGCAGCAGCAGCAGCAGGGGCAGAACACAGTCCTCTGCAGCAGGAGACGTGCGCGGCCCAGTGGCTACTGCAGGAGCGAGCAGCAGAGCCTGGGAAACAGCAGCAGCTCTCCCACCGCAGAATAATAAACAGGAGCAGCAGAGCAAGCAGAAAAAGAAGAGGGGTGGCTGTACAGTAGTGTGAAAATGATAAAGGGAAGGAGGAGACAGAATGAGAAGGACACTGAGGGACAGGGGAGTAAAGGCAGAACGTACAGAGCTCCTCTTCTCTTTTTATCTCAAAACTTGAATGTGCAGCATGTGTACTTCTCCTGCATGATGATGTTTATGACGTCCAGCATACCTACACACATCCTCCTGAATGAATCATACTGATAGCCTGTCTGGCATTCACAACGATAGGAGCCGGGCAGATTGTGGCACAGCTGGCCCTCTCCACATCGATGCAGACTGCTCTGACACTCGTCCACGTCTACAAGACACACATGGATGGTAGAGTGATGAAAAAAATCAATGAAATGACATTCAGCTCCTATAAATGACTGTTATTTGTTGTTATTACTACTTTTACGATCTTCCTAGCGTCTGAAAGAGAGTTTTCGGCGATTGAATCTAAACCCTAACTTATGAAACTAAAGGCACCAAAAGAAAAGAACGTGTTTTGCAATTTAAGAAGTGTTTTCTCAAAGATTGCAAGAGATTTTATTCTTGATTAAAATGTCGAATGCAGTGTCTCTCCAACCCGGCTGATTCAAAAGAGTTTATCATCATGCAGCTTCAGGAGCTCACAGAGCAGATTTTGAAAAAGGATTGTTGGGTTTTGATTGCAGAGTTTCATTTTGACATAGAAGTGAGATGATTTATCTTCAAGCTGTGTGTCCTATTAGGCCTTTGTGTTGAGTTTTGACACAAATTTAGGCCAAATTCTACAGTGCGAATAACTATGATACTATTTTTTTCTTTGCTGCATTGGAAAAACAACAAAAAATACAAACTCTAGTCTGCATATCCAACCATTAGCGTACACATTTTTCATGTGAAACAACTACAAATCATACCAATACATCTGGTTCCATCAGGACTGGAATGATAGCCTCGGCTACATATCATCTTCCTCTGGCAAATGTAGGATCCCACTGTGTTGATGCAGTTAAATGTCGGGCTGCACGGCTGGGCCGAAGCGCCGCACTCATCAATGTCTGTTGCAGAAAGAGAGACGGAGGGAGGGAGACGAAGATGAAGAAAGACAGAAAAACCCAAAGGCACAAAGGCAGGGCAGGAGAGACCAGAGGGCAGCTCTTTTAGCCACACTGCGATATCAAAGCAAACACACATCACACAGTCACACATTCCCTCGGATAACTTTGTTCTGTGTGTGTCTGACATTTTCTCAATTTTCTCGTTTCTCAGAGCATTTCTCCTACACTCCTTTCACAGGGGCGTCGGCTGCCTCGACATGCCCCAGTTCCTGCCCCTGGGGGCTAATTCCACAGCATCAGTTTGTACTAGAGGAGGACAGGGGATTGGCTTTTATCCACCCCTCTGCAGCCCCTAACAGCAACCTGTCTGATCTCCTGTCTGTGTGGCATTTAACCCCTCGGTCACTGAAGCTGCACTGATTCACCTGCATGGCGTACAACCCTGTGCTATGATTCACCTGTGGGGAAATTTTGTGCTTTGGAACAAGATTAGGAATCTCTAAAAACCAAAACAATAATGACGGTTACGTAAAACAAGGTTGAACACCGCTGCTCGCTTGTTATACAAGATTTATCAGTTTATTTCTCCTATTACTGCAAATAAGACCAGAAAATATAATAACCTATATAATCATCCCAGTATGAATGCTATTCCCCTTACCTATGCAGTTTCCCTGCGTGTCCTGGTTAAAGCCAACAGGACATCGAGGTTTGGGGTTGCACCTGAACGAGCCCTGTGTGTTCACACACTCAAAGCCAGACCCACAGTTATGTCTCTGCTGCACACACTCGTCAATATCTGTAAGAGAAAATGAATAAAAAAGCAAATGAGGAATGATTAATTGCAGCAAAAAAATAGCAGTGGATTCTAATACTCCAGTATAGATTAACATGTAATGCAACATTTCCCCACTGGATGGCACTGTGGTTCAATGGCAGATTATACAGGCGTTTTACTGAGGTTCATCTATCATAAAGCTGTCCTTGTCAATAAATTGATGAAGATTAAAATAATTGTATTACAACTCAGGAATCTTATCTATACTAATCACTTGGGTTACAACCAAAATGGCCTGAATGATAGTTTATTATTTCAGCTTGATGAATACATCTAATGAGTCCAACCATCAGAAGTCACATGCAGCAGAGTGCAGGGAGTGAATGAACACCGCAGTATATTCCCCAAGAGCCTTCTAACACCTGTCTACTGAGGGATTTACCTCCTGTCAATCAGCCTTCCACATCTGTTCCCGTAGTATGAACAAAGCTGGAGGGAAATCACAATCTCAAAGGAACACAAAATGTGGTGCATATGTGTGTATGTGTGTGCATAATGCATGAGCTTCTTGTATTTTCAAGCAGGCTTGCAGGATTTTTACCACTGTAATTGCTGTATAGAGGCCTGAAACAGCTTTTGGCAAGCAACCCTGCTGATAAAGGGTAAGTCTCTAAACAGCGGATAGTGATTGAGCATCTCGCTCCTGTCACATGGATGGCAGAGTCTGCAGGAGCTGAGTGAGCCCGACGCACAAGGAGACAGGGAGAGAAAAGCCAGGAAGCAGGATAAATGTGTGAGAGATTGGCCGTGACCTCCTGTGAAAATTTGAACCTTTTTTCTTTTTTTTCTTCTGTTTTCACTCCTTTTATTTACAGGCTCGTGGTACAGTCATGTGTTAGCAGGAGGACACACAGTATATTGTTATATCAAGAATAGTTTTGACTGAAACGCCTTTAATATATTATGGATGTGCAGAGTCTCTTTTTATATTTAGACTAGCACTAAGCAATTAAAAAAAATGTCAAGTCAAATATCTAGTGCAAGGAAAGAGATGGGATACTGTCTTTTTCTCAATAAGAAAAAACTACATTTACTTAAGTACTTTACTTGAGTACAATTTTTAGGTATGTATATTTCCATTTTTATGTAACTTACTACTTTTACTCCATTACTTTTAGCTGACAGCTTTAGTTACTCTTCAGGTCAAGATTTAATATAAAAACCAATACATTTGAAGTGATTTGACTTTGACTTTTGATACTATCAGTACATTTTAATGCTGATACTTTTGTACTTTTACTGAAGTAAGTTTTTAATTAGCTGTAGTGAAATAATTTCGTAACGTGGAATTAGTACTTTTACTGAAGTAAGGGGTCTGAATTCTTCTATCACCACTGAAAAAAAACACCATATTATGCTCCTGTAAACTTAGTCATTGAGTCCTAATAAGTTTGCAGGCTTCTCCTCTAGCACCACCATGAGGCTGAGAGGTGATTCTGAGTGAAATATCTCAACATCTGTTGGATATAACCACAATGACAGGACATTCTCAGCCTCAGTACAATATCCACTGATTGTGTTACATTTCTTTTAGAAATGTGTGATTAATATGTTTTGGCCCTAATCTCCGACCATGATTTGGATAATGTACCATGGAAATGTAATGTCACCATGAGTAGCTTTGGGTGCCACCTAATATTGAGTACCTTTTGGCAAATCTGCCAAAATAGAGAATCATATTGTATTAGCTACTAGCAATTCATATTTAAGGATGACAAAAGTCTAAATCTGATTACATCCCAAACTGCTATAACTGGAAACTGATGTGTGAATAACATCTGGGCATTCTGCTTTGATTAAGCTCTGACACCAACAAGGAAGGGAGTGATTTTTGGCACAAAATGTGTCAATCTGGTGTTAAAGATTGAACACACTGAGTTAGAAAGGCTACAGTGAATACTGATGCAAGATTGCACAATTAATTCATGGTCCTAACTGAGTCATTCTGTTTAGAGAATGGAGACAACACTATTCAGTTTCTCCCTGCGTGGGGACTTTGCTTCAGGAGGCTAAAGGAGTGTTTCATTACTGTCTCCATGAAAGCCATGAATAGGGAATAGGTAGCGCTGCATGAACACTGTTTTCTCTCTCACTCTGCACTATTTAGTACAACAACAGCCGGGGTTGGGGAGCAACAGAATCCAAGTAACAGGATTACGTATTTAAAGGACAAAATATGATTAAGTGTGTGCCCTTAAAGGGTAAATCTGTGTTATTTTGAATACAGTTACAGCCTTTAAAATGTATTAAAATGTATTTTTAAAGGAGAAACAATTTGTGTGTATATAATGCATAACACAAATTGCAAAAATTGTAATTTTCCAAAAGTAATTATACTATACTATCTGGAATACACTACTTAATTTGCGTATCTAATGGAATATTTTTACATTTTAGGGCCTCTATTCAGTAATATGTAGTAGAATACATTTTTCAAAGTATCCCTCTGACAGCAGCCTGAAGAAGCAGCTGTTTGGAGGTTAATCCTTCAACATACTTTCTTGTTAAATGCTCATTTTGCCTGATTGAACATTCTTTAAGTTCACAGAGAGCAAGAAGTTTCCTGTCTGAGTGCTCAGTGGTAAACAGCACTTGCAGCACATATAAAACTCATCTTAGTGATCCCTCTTCCTGAACATGCTGCTGCTGCGGCTGCTGCTTTATGAATGAGACCTCTGCACAGGCTCAATTTATGGTGCATGGAAATAATGAGACGTATTGGGAGGTTTACTATTGCATCTCAAAGTTGGGCGCCACCCTCAAAGACAAGCCAGACAGATCTTCATACTGAGAGTTTACAGCAAACAAACTCTATGGAAATGGCTCTTTGGAGGAACATTTCCTATTATTCCCTCTTGTCTGTGTGCTCACATGTGAAATTACATGATCACTGGACGTGAAGAATAAAAAATAAGAAAATCTCATTTTCAATACTTTCTCTCAAGGGTGGTAAAAGTGATTGTTCGTCTGAACAATGTTCTTTCCTTACATTGTGAAAATGGAGTAATACAAATGCTCTCCTGCTGGTATTTACAACACATTCACGGTTGGTGGAAGTGAGATACTTTGATGCTGATAAGGCGTGGTGTACCTTCACAAATGTCGCTGTTGATCTGGTATCCCGGGGGACAGGTGCTCAGTCTCTGACAGACATAACTCCCAGCAGTATTCACGCAGCGCTCACTCAGCTGGCAGGCACTCGCGGACAAACACTCATTTATGTCTGGATGTTTAAAAAAAAGGAAGAAAAGACAAATGTGGCAGTTGAAGAAAGAGAATAAAAAATAAAAAGTGCACAGTAGACGATGCTGGATGAATAGGTTTAAACAAAACAAAAAAGGAGCTGAAAATACCAGCAACTGAGTCGTGGTCTGTGGAGCAGTCAGCAGTTAGAGGCAGATTAAAGAGACAGGTCGGACCTTCCTCTGGGAGAGAGATTAGGGGCAAGGCCACTGGGTATAACATCCACACAATGAGGAATTTGTCACCACACTGAGCCACTCTCTGTGTCACTGCCACAGTTTGTCAAGCAGGAGACAGACCGGTGGTTATGGCTTAACTTAAAGATATATCCTCGGGGAGACAGCTTAGACACATAGAGCAGGAGCTGATCAGCCTTATGATAAAGCACACAGTCCACCGCCATTCTGAGTGGAAATAAAGTGCACATATGGGATGCAGTTGGGAAGATATATCGTGATAATGCATGGATAGTTGGGATGATCCCTTTGGTACAGACTCAGTTCAGGGACAAGATGAAAAGCACGTCTCCATATATATAAATATATATGTATATTTGGTCTGCATCACAGTGTGTTGCTGAAAGTGAAGGGGATTAGGGTTGTATCTCCTCTGCACATCTAGAGGCGCTGATTAGAGAAAAAGACAAATCAGTGGCAGGCAGTCTTGCCAAGAAACTCTCCTCAACTGGAACCAAACTCCTCTGGCTGAAATCGAGAACTGAAATGAGGGCTGAAATTGTAAGCTATTTTTTACTTCTCTGATTGCACGCAATGTTATCTTGGTGTGATGTAAGAAAATGTTTTTGGCATTATAACTACGTTTTAGGCTGAATGCTGGATGTGCAGAAAGGGCCCTTGCAGTGATGTGACTGTGAGAGAGTGAGTATATATTTGGCATTACACTGAACTGCTTCTATAGGGTAGAAGCATAAAAAATGATTAATCAACTATTATCTTTCACTAAGGCAGGAGTCTGGAAGATGTTTAAATAGGGACTAACCCCTAATTTGGCCACAAAGAAAGTATAAAAAATAAAATAAATAAAAAATCCCAAACCAGCAATTATACATAAAATGCAAAATGTGCAATATCTATATATGTGAACGCAGCATATTTATTATTTTAAACTTGCACACAATGCCAAACAGTATATGTAGTATAGCATTTCTATCATTTTGTACTGTACGGTATATATTTATTTTATTCACCTTTGTTTAACTTTTCTAATTCTCCGGTTAACATTTGACTTTCCTAGCTTACTGCACAATATCACAAGTCAAATTCCTCTGTACAGTTGGTGAATGAAGTGATACTCAATATGTTTTGCATTGTCACGATAACATTATGTGTTGCTGCAAAGTGCTGTCCCATTCCTATTTGCACAATCTCAACACGACCAGGTGATGTCAGTTTAGTCCATGAGGGTTCAGAGTTTAAGGCCTAAGGGTGGAAATTGAGATTCAGCCACAGATTCGGCCAAAGTTTCTTACCCTCACAGGAGCGTCCGTCAGCCCTCAGGGAGAATCCAGGGAAACAGGAGCATTGTGGACTTCCACCCACTGAGGTGCAGTGTTGCTCACATGGGCCGTTTCCTGAAAATGATACCGTATGTTGAGGTCAAATGAAACAAACTGGACAACCGCTTCACACAACAATATTTGGGGTGAAACAGATGAGAGCTTTGTGGCTCTGGGTGGGAGAACGAACTTTATTTACTGTATTGCCATTTGCTCATTTCCTTTTTCCAGGTTGATCCCTGACCTGGTCATATTGTATTTCCTACTTTTGGCCCACAGTGTGGTAGACCTCCACCCTGGTGTCATGGAAACCAAACACGAGAAACAAAATGTGACCCTGCGCGGATTATGATATAGAGAACTTGTGAGAATGACTGCTGGAAACAAACTAACCTTTGATACCATCTCACCGCTCGTGTTTGACATTTGCAGCACAATTACATGTCATGGAAAAGGGTGAGTTTGACATAATAACATGTCAATCTATAGCAGCCTGTGCCGGCTTGTCCTCTAAACAAACCCTACTGCATCAAGATGCATGTTCCATTCTCCCATTAAGACGTAAGGATGAATGAAAGTGCTCATCGTGGGCTGACAGGCCTGCAGCTCCTCTCCCCTCATTAAGCTGTATGTTTCTAACCTTCACAGGGGTTGAGTGGCGCAGGGGGCTGTGTGGGGGGCGGAAGCGGTGAAGTGGGCTCCGCTGCGGCTCTGTCATCCTCCTTCAGTCTGTTCTCCTCTTCCACCGTCTCTGCAGAAACATGAATAGTCCCATCACAGGGGGCGATGAATTACACTGTAATCAAGAATTGCACCTCTCAATCTGCTGCTGCCTTAGTTAGAGGCTTAAACCTTGTGCAATTCCTATATCTTCATCCAATGATATGAGGCTAGTAGCTGCAGATGAAAGTTGTAATAGTAGTGAAGGTGAGACAGGAAAAAACACCGCCTGCAGACAAACATTTGGTTTATTAGTGAGCCCCATCCCTCACTGTAATTTGCTGAGAGCTCTGGCATTAGTATCCTGTTGAGACAGGCTTGTGTTGGTGGAAGTCACTGTTGATTAAAGTCTGGCACACTACACACAATTTTACCTGAAAATACCTCTAAGTTTGACATCTGAGCAGAAAAAAATGATCTTTTTCTTCAGTTGAAAAGCGTTTTGACACCAGCAGAGATGTGATTAGTTAAGCATTGCTGTCAGTCCAGGAAAGGGATGTTAGCCTGTGATTAAAATAACTATTATTAGGCAGTATCAGGCCTTGCAGACAGGAAGGAACTCAAAAAGACCAGGAAAATAATACACTGTGAATGTGTAGACAAATTACAACAAATGGGGTCTTCCTGACAGGAACCCCGACTATAAATCATATTTCAAAGAGCAAAAAGGAGTTACTTTCCTGTGTGCCAACATCACTGGAAATGTCTGCCAGCGCTGTGTGATATGATTGGTGGACTTCGCTTTACCTTGAGCACAATGGAAACCGTCCTCTTGCAGCACGTATCCAGGGAAGCACTCGCAGCGGAAAGAGCCCGGTGTGTTGATACATCTGTGGTGGCAGATGTTGCCCTGATGTATCAGGCACTCATCCATGTCATCCACCTCCACGGGACCCTCCACTGCATTCCCTCCATCCCTCTCCTCGCCAATGGAGAAGGCCTCTTTAGGGTACGGGCTGTCAGACACTGCAGCACATGGAGAGAGTTGCACGGACAATAAAACTGTAGCTGCATAAAGAGTTTTATAACTTTCCCTAAAGGAAAACACCTTTAAAAATGATAATTAAAGGAAAGACACAATGGCCACAACGATAAGGAGAAATTCTTTTTCTGTTCATTTTTCTTGTAATGGTTATTTCTGCAGGGATAAATGCACAGCACCAACCACTTTCACATTACCACATTATTTATATCCTCAACAGGCTTACAGCGCCCTTCCTTGGATGGGCTCTTAGAAATACACATTCAAGATGAACAAAATGCATCAAAGTACGTAGATGTTTAAATAATGTTCTCTTTAATACGTTTGTATTACTAGACGGTTTATTTCTGTTGGTCCTATCCTGACTATTCCAGGCCATGTTTGTCATGAGGTGGAAATAGCAAAGCACGCTAATGAAAAGCATCTGATCACCGACGATCACAAGGCAGATCACTCTTCATGTGAGTGTTTCACCTTGTAGCAGCCAAACCAAAGCATTACAAGAACACCAACCGCCAACAAAGTGATTTACTGAAAGAGGATTTAATGCAATGGCAGGCAGGCACTAGATCTCTTAGAATTACAGCACAGGGGTGAACTGGGCTGCTATACTTTGTTCTGTGAGGCCAATGAGCCACGACATTTTTCCAGCAGGGTTGTGGTATCTTATTACAGTGCTTTCTAACAAAAATGGATTGTCTTTGGTTTGAATCAGTACTTTTCCCTGGCAGTGCCTTGGTGTGTGTTACATCCTCCCACCCGACAACAACTCCTCCTTTGGCATGGAGCGTGCAATGAATTCACATTCTGGGCTTGTGTGTGCATAATATTTGTTGACAATACCTTTTTTTGGTGGTGTAGTGGGGTTGAGAGCGGGCCTCTCTCTGACAGACTGCCAGCTGTCTTGACTCCCAGCCCTGCGCTTCTCCCCCTCACAGCAGGTTAGAAAGACGTGCCTGCAGTGGAAGCCCAGGTACTGAGGGGCTTCACAGCGATGCCCCTCACGGCGCAGCTGCAGCCCCAGAGAGCAGCAGTCACAGCACTCCTGCAGGTCACACAGTCAGACTTTACACATGAATTATGGATTACATGGATCATGTAGCTGTTTAGAAGGTTTTCACACCCACAGTTCATTTTCTCTGGTCCAAATCAGTCGATAAGTTGGTAATCCTGGAGCGTGAACCATAGCAAACCGAATGCACCACAACAAAACATCTGAACCTTCACCTAACTCATTGGTCGGATGTGTTTGGAGCAAATAAATACAGGAAAAAGTCCCTGTGTTGTGGACTAGTGCATATTTCTGTGATAAAACATTGCTTTGAAATTTTTCAGAGAGCTTTTAATACTGCTGAGCAAACTGCTGCACTCCCACATCCCAAAATGCAAATTCACCTGGAAACAGAAGCTATTTCGGTCAAACTTACAGAGAACACCTGGCTGTAGGGTCGGATCGAGGTCAGATCATGTCCCCCCCACCAACGCAGCACTCCAGAGTTCACTTGGAACCGGACCGAGGTTGGTTGTTTTAGTCCGCACCAGTGTGTGATTACTGTGTTCACACCTGCTCAGACGCACTGCACCAAGGTGATAAACGCTCCAGGGTTCAACTCAACCGAACTGGACAAGGCAGGTGCTCAAGCTGCCGTGCCAGGTAACAACACTGGATGGAATGCTATAAAATTTGGTAGAGAAGTCTAAAATAACCAGAATCTTAATGAAAAGCACTGGTACTCCAGCAGCATTATCTGTTTTTTGTTGTTTTAAGTAAAATCTCTCAACCACTCCTGGGTAGGTTACCATAATATTTATATAGATTAATGTCACCTTCAAGATAAAGTGTTAACTTCCATGATCCCTAAACTTTTCCTCTAGTTCCATCATCAGATTCTTTGTGTTTAATACTTTAGTTTTTTACATGCAAAACTAACGACATCCCCATTATTTTCAGCTGTACTTTTATGTTTCGTGTTTATTATCAAAGGCCATGCATGCTGACATGCTAAACTAAGACTAAAAACATGGTTTAACATCCCACATGATATCAACATGTTAGCTGTGTCATTGTGAGCATATTAGCATGCTGACTCTGGCGTTCAGCTCAAAGCACCACAGTGTACTGTGTCTAAGTGGCCTCACAGAGCTGCGAGCATAATTGTAGACTCTTAATCTTGTTGAAATGAACTTTGATTGTTGCAAGCATGAATGTGAGGCGACTCTCGCCTTGCTCACACTCTCACTCAGTTTCCCTGTAGCTCTCAGCAGGACCACCACTTAAGAGTGCACGGGGGCATAGTGAAACATAAAACTGAAGTAATAGCCGCTGTGATGTAGGCTACTGCTGTTGGAAATGGCATAATATTACTAAATCCACAGGGGTCCAACAGAAGGGTGGTGAAAACCAATATTTAACTGCTGCACTGCAGCCCAGAGTGGATAATGGCCCCATGCTGCTTCAGGGCTCTGAGCAGGTGAGTAAGTATCTTTCGACACACAGGTCAGATGGCAAATGAGTGGATTTGTGATTCTGGGTGAACATGATAGAATTACAGTCACCGTGACTTGACCCCGGTTGACCGCCGTAATAGTCTCATGTCCACCGCTGCTACTGTTTCAGCACATCAATTACCAGTCTGTGTTTCCGCAATTTCAGAGAGGCTAAACAATTGACATCTGACTTTTCCAATCTGCTTTGAAGGTAGAAAAGCTTTAGGACTGTGGGAATCTTCAGTTGTAATTGGCCCTAAATCATTTTGTCCAAATTAAATAAGGTAATTGAATAACAGTGGATTGGCACCGCAGCAGTAAAGCTCAGAGGAAATATCTAGAATAAAGTTGCAGAGAGACTCTCACTGGTTACAGACGAGCACCATCTCCACGTGTTTTTAATTCTACTGTGACTAATGCATTCATCAATTGCTAATTTAGACTGTATTAGACCTTAATTTGAAATTCACAATGTCATTAAGTTTGACTCTGAACCCAGTGAACTGTGCTTGGCCTTTGCTGGGGTATCTGGTCACAGGTTCTTGCCTTGTAAGAATCGATCCCACATTTATCACTGGCATCGTCTTGACACATATTTCCTGCTCTGGCTGCATTCATTCCAGCCAAACACCGACTTTCTCTCAGGGAACCGCGGCAGCACTGTTGTTGGGCAGTCCTGGCAGAGAAAAGCACAAAGGAGAAAGGACTGCTTAAGTGTTTGGACTGCAACCGCGGCCCTACAGCAACAATGAGTGGGTTGGCTGCGCTTCCCACGAGGTGCCGTACACAGAGCTGTTTTCAAGTCTTGATTCATTAAATTAGACGGAGAAATTGATAATGAAATCCTGATAATTTCCCAGACAAATCTCTGAGGAGTGTTGTAAAAATGAATAAAACATGGACTTAAATGTGCTTGATCTAGCACAAAAACACACATTTGAACTGTCATTTTACTAATCACTCTTAATGATGTAAGTAAATGTGGTGGATAACAGTCAGCTTCCTCTCCACAGAAGACTATTTATGATGATTTAAGGTGTGTTGTGTTTAATTATAAGAATTAAGCTGAATGGTGTGAGTGGGAGTTTAATAATGGCCTTACCAGCAGATGGAGTGCCTATCTTTTGTGGGTGGCTCCATGTTGTTGCAGTGACCATTAGCTGAAGCCCATTTCTCCCCTGTCTCACAGCAGGTCTTCACCAGCTCCTTGGCAGAAACTATAATGAAACACAAACAGCCAGTTCCAGCTTTATCCCACTCGGTGCAGCCAGTGTTAGAGGAATGACATGAAATAATGGTTACAATGTGACTTCAGCTGGAAGAGGATGGTTAAAATTTACCATCTTAGAATCCCATCATTGAAATGCTGTAAAATCTGGTTAGAGGATATCTGAAGTGGAACCGTATTTCATCTGTGGTGGAACACTTGTCTCAGAAATAGCCTTAGAGCTGGTTTTGGTGACTACACGCTGAGAATAGCAAGGGAAATGTGTGTTTTTCTTTTCAGACTCCTCGACTCTGCTCTCACTTTCACTGGCAGGGAGAAGTATGTAACCCAAAACTCCATAAAATTACCTTCAGAGAAAAATTGTCCTTTTTTGTTACATCCTGGCTAATCAGAGCTGGAGCGGAGTGAAAGAGTAACACATTAGCACTTCATTTCAAACTGGGTCAGAGGAAGAGACAGAGCAAAAACACATTATCCAGTTTACAGGAAAAATGTATACGTGTTCCTTCAATAACAGGGCAGCACATTCCAGCTTTGATTTGTGGCTCCTGCACTACTGTAGAGACACAACTCATGACCTGGATGCCTTCACAGTCAACTGGACAGACACCAAGCACAATA
>CAFUXE010000677.1:342500-354937 GCA_903364295.1 Serranus cabrilla
CATTTGTCTCGAGCTGTAGAGGCAGCCCATTTATGCTTAAAGAAAAATGGTTGTGATTTTGTTATTTATGCTTTCTCCTTTCCTCGCCAAATAACTTTGGCATCTTCTGCTAATGGGGTTGATAACAAGCATTAGTCAAGGCCCTTATCAGCTGGGTTTTTCCTGTCTGTGTTTTAACATGTCACCGCTCTGGAAATCTTCCCTTTATCCAGCGACCTTCACCGGTGAACCTGCACAGTTTCATTCAATCCTACAAACTGAGCGGCCGGAACAGTTAGTCCAAGCTCCTCATCCCACGAGGAAAGAAAAAAAAACATCCTACTTGTACGACTTTCATCTCCAACTGTCTTCCATAAGGCCGTAATTCACAATTGAGTAGCTGGACTTTATCCTAATGCACTTATGGACGCTGTGGAAAATCTGTCAAAGCAAATGTTTTTCTCCTGACTGAATAAAAGAGTTTCTGTGTTGCCTTTCAGACATTTCACACACAGTTTCACATTTTACCCAGACTTGACCTGAGCCTGTATTCTTCCTTATCAAAATGCGTTCTGGCAAACAGCAAAAAACTGTAAATTTCTAACCTATATTCTTCAACTTTATGCTGGCAAATGAACTTGACAGGTACCTCTGCAGCTCACTCCCACAGAAACACCTCACACATGCATTCAGCATATACTAGTATACATACCTATGGAGGCCAGGTGCTGAAAGGAAAGAAAGGTCCTGACAGGTCTCAACACAAATCATCGTTTTGTAAAGTAGGCTAACCACACACCTCCACATTGTGGTTTGCAGGACGAAACGCCAATATAAGACAGAGTTCTCAGAATCCTGAACCAGTTTCCTCAGTAATTCAGTCTCCGCAGTGGGGATGAAATGGCAAGGCTAATAAATTTAACTCCTTCATAATTTAGTTCACTCACTTCATAGGGAAGTCCTATAGAATAGTGAGAGTACCTTGTGTCATAATGTCATAAAACATGGGGAATTATGGTGTAATTAGGTTTTCCTTGGCAGGAAGTTTATTCATCATTAATTATGGAACTGCATAAACGCACATTCATTAAAGCTACAGCAATTAAACTGTGGATTATTATACAGTATTGTGTTAAAATAAGAGCATGGGTCAGATTTCCTCAATCCATTGTATATAGAGTATGTAACCTAACATCATATTATGGGTTTCTCATCTTTTCCAGTGCAGTGTAACTAATCTTCATCATCTGCTTTCTCTCTGCAGTAGATTGGCCTGTATACCCTGAAGGGGTTTGATCTGTTTGAGAACATGCTGATAATCACATGAAGGATACAGGCAGCATGCACAGCCCTGGAGCTCTGGCCAGAGGGAGGGAGAGAAATAGCAATTTCTGCTGCTCTTGAAGGATTTATCAGATATATTAGAAGCATAATAGTGTAAATATGGCACCATGGTTAGTATTAGTCGCTACTTACAAACCTCTAGAGAAATACAGATCGCATTCTCTCAACCTGAATGCATGAAACTGAGCATATAGAGATAGATAAATGCTATCCCAGGGAAAACAGACTTTCCATGAACAATTGTTTTTCCTGGCCCACTGCCAGCTCGAATAGAGTGATTATGAATTGCTCTTCAAAAGACAGGATGTGAGAGAAGGAAAGGGGAGATGTCTTCTGAAACAGTAACTGCCTAAGGTTGTCATACTAGGCTATAAATCGCCACACTGAGATGTATTTTCATGAAGCCACTGAATGAATCAAAACATTTTAAGTTTAGTTTTCTTTTCATCTCAAGTGCTTTTCAATCACTTTATTCAACAAGAAGAGTAACTATTGATCGTGAAAGATTGCTACAATGAACACTTCTCCCCAAAGGACTTCTGTATATCAGCGTCTCACCCTGTGTTACCTTCACATTCGTGAAGAATACAATGATGCTTTGTATTCCTCCACAATGAGTGAAGAATTTAAAAATGGAGAATCTCCTCGATAAATTAAATTAGTACTCCTGTGAGTAGCCAGCCTACACAGTCGTGAGAAGTTTACAAGTATTTTAAATAGTAAGATGTCAGAGAAAATGCATGTGTTTGGGTATTCCAAAGTCCTCCAAACCATACAACCACATGGGTCGTTTGTTGTAATTAGTACCTTTATATACTGGTGGCAGAAGATAGATCATCAAGTCCTCATACATAAACGTAACAGTCTTAAACATGTCATTAATGTTGTCTCACGGTCACAGTGCAGGAAAAGAAACTGCATGGTTAGGCTGAGGAAAAGATAGTTTGGCATTTACTGCAGGAAGTCTGGCAGTTACTGTGGTGATGAAAAACATGAAAGCAAGATGTAGCTATGCACAGAAAGGAAGATACATACATAACTTAAAATATGTTGTAATGATAACCTTTGGTTTCAAACGGCAGACTTCCCTGTGAACGTTTGACGTGTTTACAAACCCTGGACATTGCTGTTCTTTATCCTAAATATTCTAACTTTGGCCTCTGCTTTTACTGTCCATAATGTTACTTCCACAGTTGCATCCTTCATAATTACAACATCCACTAGAGGGCACCAGCGAACACCTACATTCATCTCTACCATTGCACCACATGTACATATTAACCAACAACCTGATCAAGTACATATTTTTACCTCCGCAAAGGAGGTCATGTTTTCGCCGGCGTTTGTCTGTCAGAAAGTACTGCACTGATGAAATTTTCAGACGTGTGTACTGGGACAAGGAACAGGTGATTAGATTTTGGCGGTGATCAGTGATCCGGATCATTTTAAGCTGCTGTAAAAAAAAAAAGCTTTATGGGGTAATTTCTTGGGAGAGGAAAGTCTCATTTGGGAAGCAGTGAGCATATGACTGGATAAATGAGACTTGGATTATAATGCACAATTGTGTGAGAGCTTTTAAACTGATGACTTGATGTAGTTTTTCAGTTAACTTTTTCTTCATTTACTTCAATTAATCAATAGTTTTTACCGTTTGGGGAGTCTTTGGAAGAGTTCAAGGAAACAAGCGGGGGAGTAACGAATATACAAATGGTCATTTTGCAGCTTAAGTAAAAAATAAAAGTGAAAATATGCCAAACCTACCTTCAATGTCTTCGTCCACATCCCGAGTCTGGTAGTTGTTGAGGGTTTGAGGTTGTCTTTGAGGCTGCTCTCTGTCCTCCCTCATCCTGACTGGAGCTCTGCTGGTGGGACTGAACTGTAGTGTTGGATTTGAGGTCTGCTCCTCTTTACCGAGCGGGTGCCTGTACTCCATCGATACTTTTTCTTGTTCCTTATGGCCACCAGAATGGGAGCTGCCATGACTTCCCGTGCGACTGCCTTGACTATGTTTGTGATGTCCAAAGTGCCTGACCCCCTTGTTTGCCCGGGCGGTGTTTGCTGTGTCTTGTGCCGCTACTCTGTTCCTGCCACTGTTATGTCTAATGGTCCTTTCCCCAGTTTCCTGCTGTGGCCTGTGGTTCTCTGTGGTCACTCCCTGTGTGGTTGTTGTTAGTGATGTTGATGTTTCGCTCTGAAGCCCTGTGGTTGTTGGATCCATGTTTTCTGTGACCTCAGCCTCACTACCCCTCTCTGAATCAGAGCTTTTTTGTGTCTCCCTCAGCTCCTGTCTCCTGTCATCATGGAAGCTGAAGGATGTGGAGCTCGACGCTGGGTAAGCTGGTGGTAGTGTAGTAGATTCCAGTGGTGAGGCCAGATCTTGGATAGTGGAAGACGTCGGCCCTGCCAGTGTGTAGTCATATTCCCCCGTGCCAAAACTGGGTGGGTCCTGCTTATACAGTGGTAAAGTGTTTCCCAGTGCCAGCTTGGAAAATGGTTCTTCAGGACTCGTTTGTCGGCTGTCATAACGGCTGTTAACGTCTCTCAAAGGGTTGTTGTTTTCAGTGGTCGTAGGTCGCATAGGCTTACTGCGAGGGTCACAATGAGGTACAGGTGAACACATTAACTTTCCACCATCATTAGGACAGTGGCAAACATGACACGGGTCCAACTGAAAGGAGTGTCCTGCCTCATACTCCTTGCTGCCATGGGCACAGCCAATTCGCGCACATTGCGGACATCCATCTGCAGGTTGTAAAATATCAATGCAGTTGGGGGAAATTTCAGGGCATGGAATAAAATGACAGCTTATCTTCCCACCTCCCTGGGGACAGGAGCATTCAGTGCTTCCGAAATCCACAAAGTAAGATTCCCCCTCTGGGACTTTCCCTTTACGGAAGCCTGCTTGGATGCAGTCGTAGTACTGGTAACCCTCGCAAGTGCAGCCTCTTTGTTTACAGGTGGGACAGCAGGCACCAGTCTCTAAAGTTGTTTCGATGCAGCCCTGCAGAGCTGGACAGTCCACACCTGTGCAGTCTTTCTGGCTCAGACAGGTGTCCATGCACAGAATCATCCAACATAAAAACAACGTTGCCTTCTGAATGTTCATTTTGCATTAAAAAAGTACAAAAAATTGGAATACTTTGAGTCAGTTCTTCAAAGTAAGTGTGTCTTCAGGCTAGATTTGATCCCAGACGAGAAAGAATTGAGTGTCCTTTAGCCTGTGAAAGTAAACAGTGGTTAATGAGATATTTACAGTACAAATGTTGTCTGGCAATCAGTGCCCTATTCTTTTAGGTCTGTTGTCACAGCTATTATCAAAAACACATGTTTTAACTTAATAATCTGTCTGCTTTAATTTGGCGACCTGCCAAATCTACATTTTTCCATGCCTGCTCTTCTGGCACAGCAGGGGATTAAAGCTGTGGTTAGCATTTGATTGCACATGGAAATTTGGCCAAAGGTAGGATTGACTGAGGGAAATATGGACAAAAATAATCCAACAAAAATTCACTTGTTGAAAAAACTGAAATAACAAAACCTCCCTTCTATGACAATGTTATAGTTTGCCGTACAAAAACAGTGTGCTGATTGTGTTGCACAGAGAACTGCTTTTCTGAGTTATCTATTTGCAGCATATGTTAGTGTATTCTCACTAAATGTTTTGCTTCCCAGAATTATGTGGGAATGTTGTGCACATACTGTACAATCATTTGAGTCCATTGTTCATTTTTGCCAGTAATAGCTGGTGGATCAGGCAAACTGTGCTCTTGCAGGGATAAACACACCACAGATACTGTGCGAAAAGCACTGTTTTATGAAAATATGACCTATTGTAATGAATAAAGTTATATAAAGCATAGAAATGGATGGATTTAAAGAGATTTATGAAGCTTTTCTTTGTGCATCACTCTGTTCTAGGACAGAGTGGCAGCACAAAGTCACAATGTGACAGTCTGGATCCTGTGAGTAAGTGATGTGACTTCAAATCAGCGAGCACATTGAGAACCAGGTGTTTTCTATTTTACTTTTCCTGTTTTTCCTTGCTGCTCCTTTTGTGCCAATAGCAAGAGACTTATGTGACATTTCATGCTAAAAAAAAAGAAAACTGTGGTTCAAAATTAGAGATTAACTGGAAATCGTTCTGCATGACAACCTCGTATTTTAAACATTTCCTGTTGAAATAGTCCTAACCAATTTCAGCTCTTTCCACAGCCAATTTTGTTATCACATTTTCCCTCAAACTGCATGTCCTTGGACTAGATTCCCACCAAGAGAGGAGCAGCTACAGAAAGCAAAGGACAGAATATGTTAACAGATTACTTTTCTCAATAGAAACCACATGTACTTGTGTTCTTGGAAGTACAGAGATGCTGCTGTAACATAAATTATCTATAAGTACTTAAGCAAGTAAGCATAACTCTTGGTTACTCTTAGTTTATAACCTGGTTATTTCAAGTGCATCTGCCTGACTGTGCACACATACAGGTGACTTGAACCAGCCTATGTGCTGAGCAAAACATGCAGTGCATCTTATGTGAATATAAATGGCCTTTAATGATTTAGGGTCATAAAAATAAACATATCTGTAGCTCTGTCTTCCTTTATAGCTCAGGCAAACGCCACAGAACAACACAAGTGCACAGCACTTCTGTTTAGAGAATCAATGATGTCTTTGTGCACTGCGGGTACAAAATCATTTTACCAGATCTTGCAGTTTTTAACAGGCTCATGGCCCACCGCCATGATGTGTGAACCCAGCCCTAACAGCACCAAAACCCAAACGCACAGTGTGTTTGTCTAGAACATTCACAGACAGTGAAAGGGGGAATTTAGTACAGGAAAAAGGCCACTTGGTGATAAGGAAATGTGATGGACTGAGAGTGAAACTCTACAGGCTGTTTTTACTATGAATGAAAACTTGTTTATTCAGCTATCAGTTCAGTGATTGACCAACAAGCATTTCAAAACAGCCACTGTGTGCCTTACCATCCCAGTAGCCCAAAACTGACCTTTATCCTTTTTTTTTGCGTGTGCACGCATACTCACGTGCAACACTGTTATCACTCATCTACTAATTCCTGAACCCACGAGAGAACAAGCCGAAACGTCAACCCCTAAATCTTCCCATGACAGGCAATGAATCAAAGAATGCTTCGCGTTTGGATTGAAGATTTTTTTGAAAGTGCAAACTCGTTGTCGAAACTGGGACTCCAGCATTATTTGTGGTGATTAAAACTCTAAATCATTTCTCAGCGTGTTAAACAAGCCTTAAAGGCGACTTCACAGTCGTATGGGCACACATTAAATAAAGTAGCCTACAGCTTAAGATAATTAAAGCGTTTTTTTTTTTAATTTGTTGGGTTAGGATATAACCAGGAACAGAAGATTTATGCAACAAGACATTAACTCTCAAACAGAATATGACAATATTAACCACAGAACGCACATTATTATCTAAATATTTCTCACTTTATGTTCGCAGTTTAAATCAAAATGCTTAAAATATCTAACCGTGCATGGACTGAGAATGTTTTTATCCATAAAAATCACGTTGCCTACCTTGCGTCTGTGACCCTGCAGCGGTGCTGTGTTTCTAAAGGAAACTTGTGTGTAAAGTTTGTGCACTGACTGCGCATTGGGAGGTTGGGAGCGCCCTCACTCCCCTTTTGGTAGGGGGAGGGCGGGACAAAAACTTCCATAGAATTATTACCAACTCTTTCGACAGGATTTCGGTTCCCTTTTCGTGATTGTAATCATCCGAAATGCGAGAAATGACTTAACATGGAGCGACGTCAGTGGAAAATGTGCTAGTGTCTGCCTAAATCATTGTGATGATCTAAAGGATAATTGAGATATCCTGTAGATGAAGGATGATCACACCGAAGGAATAGTCCCTCTGGGAAGACAATCTTGTAGAAAATTACAGATTTGTCTACTGCTTTGTGTGTTTTTTTTCAGACATTTGCATGTTTCTAATATTTACTGTTTAACAGAGTACATTTACAGCTTCCAAACAGGTGTCAAATCATTGACTGATTTGCTGTTTACTGCCAGAGATGGCAACAAGCCATGCAAATAAATCAAGCTCATACAAGCATCATTAGATATCACATGATGTTTGTGATCTTTGTCCACAGAGCTTTTTGGATAGGTTAATCATATTACAGCCATAATTACTGGAGTCTGATATACCGCATGGTCTGTCCTAAACAGTCTACATTGAACTCTTATCTTTTTTTAGTTGTCTCTTAGTTTCTCTTAGTTGGATTTTTTGGGATAATTGAGTCACTAGTGAGATTAAGCACACAGACAAAAGCTGCCTCAGAGAAAGAATAAACTGATCAGACAGGCACACAGGGCACTGGGGCTATTGATCACTTTGTTTCAGGGGTCTCCCTTGACTAATCAATGACAGAGATGAGTCAGTGGCCCCATTATTAGTTTTCTCTGTTCATTATGGTCAAATGCATGCACAGCTGCACCAGTCACACACTATGAAGATCCCCCAGATACTCGTGAATGTCTTTGCCAATTGAATAAAATGTTTTTCTCTCATCTAATTCACAATTCATCTTAAAAATGATTCTCCCTTGTGCACAATTGTGACTTATGATTAGTGTATGGATCACAGACACAGGCCGCAGAAATGGCTGGGCCCCTGTAAGGGACCAGTGAATCAGCCCAGATCTGCTCGCTACTATACTAAACCACTGGCAACATTCACTCAACATTAGCTAATAGTAAGTTTAGGTCAAGTTTCTTAGATCATGTGGCTGGCTGCCTACTTTTTTATTTTAAAATCATAAAAAAAGTTTCATCATTTTTCAGATTTGCCCTTTTTGTTATGAAATAGGCTACATTTTACTAGAATAACATCTATTTAAGTTATTTTATAATGGTGAATATTTTGGTTCAAAATAAAACTACTTATTAATTTCTTATATTTAAGATGATTATGATTATTGCTGGCCTCCATGGGCCCCTCTAGCAGCTGGGCCCCAGAAAGCTTTCCCCTTTTTACTCCCTTATGGGCGGCCCTGTAACAACTCTCTAAGTCCTTGATAACAGACCAGTTATCCTGTAAGTGTCTCCTAATGTGTCCTGCATAACTTCATTCCAATAACAGCTGTATTGCCTTGTTTTAAAGGTTATCTCAGTCTGACCTGAGCCTGGTATTCAAGGTCTGTCACACCCCTGCAAGAGACACAAGTATGATGCAGGTGCACTGAACGCAAGTTCAACTCACAACTGACTGACTCATATGATCAATAAAGACCTGGACGTATGAGCTTAGTGGACCAGGAGAGCTGCCCTGCTGTGAAGCCTAATGCACAACAAGCCGCTGACCCTCAGGACGGCAGGTGAGTATAAACACGTCATAAAAAGAAATCCCCATGTGACTTTTTTTCACAGATGTTGTACAAATCACAAAGATTACATAACACACATTACCCTCGACCACCAGCAAATGTGTGCTGCAATGTGCTTTACTGTTTTGCCAACAGCCACTTCAGAATTATCCCTTCTGTCATTTCAACAACTAGTTCTGAATTGTACACTTTCAACAGTCTTTACATAAAATAAATCAGCTCTGTTATAAAAATCAGTGGTTGAACAGAAATTAATCCCAAAATGCTTCATGCCTTAGAACATTTGAGGCCCTGTGACTCCAGAGAGATGTCCTCATGTCACAGGCAGGGACAAAATGACCTGTTCCCCCCACAGTAGTTGACCTCTTCCTACTCCTCTGGGGCCAGAAACCCTCAGTTCAGTAATGGCTCTCAGCCTGCGAGATAATGTCATCTGACACGCAGTGATTTGGGAGAGGTAATTGCACCCCACACTGTTGTAATTTCTCATTCATGCATGTTTGAATGGTGACTTATGCCACTACTAATTGCCCAAGTCCACTGACTGCAACCCTGCCTCATAATAATGTACCTAATGGGCACTTTCTCTGTTTCACACTAGGAATATTGAATTAAAGTTTCAAGCTTAATACACTGTGTTTATTATTTGTTCTCCAAGCAGAATGAAGTCATTGTTGCCTCAGTTCTTTAGACGATATCATAGCCTTAATATTCTTCAGGGTTTTAATTACAACTGATGCCAGTGATGGTGACATCATTGTCTTCTTGGGCCTCCTAATGCAGCAGGCGTTAATGTTATCTGTCTATTGTGTGATACATTGTCCTCATCTTCTGCTTTTGTTTAAACAGGTGGGTAGAGCCTGATTGTTCTAACCTTTGTTAGAGCAGAGCGGGAGTGTGTGGGGTGGTCTAAATTGATATATCGTATACTTCACTCCATTATCTGTTCATTTCATTAGTAATTTCACAAGAAGAAAAAATGTGAAATCATCATCAACTTCATCCTATTACAGAATTAGGTAAGAACTATGCAAGAAATCCAGCAATACACACACAAAGTGCCAGAAGATTATTCTTAATCTTCTAATAATAGTGTTTTGGCAGTAACATAACTCCGCGTGATTAATGACCAAGAAATGTAAGATTCTTAAAAGTGTTTTTCTGCTTGTGTACTCAGAAATGTTTTCCATCAACACACGTCTACTGGTCTGTAAGATGGAGTGAAAAGAGGAAGTCTTTAAAGTAAACCAGCAAAGACAGGCCACTGTGGCTCTGCAGGGGGCTACACCACGGCAAATTAAGACCCGAATGTAATGTGGCGAAAGTGACTTCCCACCTGTGTCTTGTAAAGACTTTCCAGGCTGTAGTTAAAAGGCATGTCTGCTGTGGGGTTGCAGCCCCACAGTATACAGCAGCTTTTCAGCAGCAACGAAATAGCAAAATGTTTAGTTCTGCTTCACTGTGGCATTGAATGTTTATCTCATTTGAATGTGGTTTGATATGGTGAAGAGGTGGTTAAAACCATCCGATGTATTAAACTGCTCTCAAGTAGGCTATTATTAATATAATTTCACTTGATGTGAATTTAAATGAGAAATAAATCTGTTTAAGTTGTGAATAAAAAGTAGTTTGTTCACATTAAATGTGGGGGATGTGAAAGCATTTTGGCAAGATTACACCACCATTGTCCGTGATCATGAATGCACGGAGCTGCAAATGCAAACCCACTCAGCTCTATCCACCTAATGCCTACACCATGGAAATGGCAAGGGAATTTACAGCATGTAGTTAACTGGCCTGTGTAAAGGGATTAGACACTAAAAGCACAGCTCTGTAGAACTTCCCTGTTTTACTTCCAGTGGAGCAAGTTAGATTGAAAGGGAATAAGTGCATTACTTCTCAAGGGAAATGTTAATATTTAACAAAATATTTTTCCTTTTAATATAATTAATACCAGATTGGTGAGACTCTCTGGACATTTGTTTTTATTACAGTCAGAGTTATACCCTGGTTATCATTTGAGCCAGTCCCACCTTCTTGCCAATTTTTTGCATTTCTTGGAACACACAAAGCAGTTCCCTGGGGCAAAAGCTGATTTCACTGGATAGTAACACCTTTTATTATGCCTACCTACAGCAGTTTTTTACTGTGCCTCACACCTAGGGGAGCTTTAAGCTGTGTACTTCCAAAACTATTTGAAGCAGTGACCCTTCTAAAGCCTATTACATTTCTGGTGAAAGCTGAGCCACCAGCTGAGAACATTGCCACTGAGTAAGAGTTTAAGCATGCCTAAGTGCCATGGCCTTCTGCACCCACTTGTTTAGACCCAGCCAAGCATGGTGGCCAAGAAAAGTTCTCAACTTCACACCAGGAAGGATGTGACTCCTGATGCATGCCAGATGAGGAGACACTTGATGGAATTTTAAAGCAGCTGCAGCCGTTTGTGACATTGGAAAATATTTTATATGCAACATATGGGTGCCGCTGGACAATTTTTAGCAGAGGTGAAGGGCTTTTCAGGTTCCAGTGTCAGCACCATTGGCTACTATAAAAGAAGTTGGCCATCATTACGACACATTGGAACCTCAAAGGTCCCATGTTCTTTTAATTAAGTTCATTAAATGTACTGATATCAGCAACTTTTAAAGGTTATGGTCGTTTAACTCCCTAAAAGCACAGTCACAAAGTCAGACTATTTAAAGAAAATATTTCAAACTATTTAAGAACTTTCCTTTTTTTTGTCAGCAGGTATAGTTAATGGTTGCTGAGCTCTAACTCTGCCAGATTTGGACTGAGGAAAATCCGGTAAAGATTTATACAAAGCCTAGCAACACTTTTACATTACAAGAACTTTTCTCTTTGAATGAGTTCAGTCTGGCTCTGCTCTTTGTGTTGTCTAGACTTGAGCCTTCATGTGAAGTGCTAAAGTCACAGAGCGTGACATTCAGGTATTGTTTTCCATGTTCTCAGACATTACATCATTCCCTTCCAACATCAGTTGTATGAGCACTGCCCGTGGAAAGGGTACAAAGATGAAAATAAATGTAGGACTGAGGCCCACACAGAGAAGTGAACGTCATGTTGTCTTCTCAGGTTTCATTTTGAACTGCCATCATTGTACTGAAGAGAGATACGTCATTTTATTTGAACCCAAAATAGCTTGAAAAAGTCAAGCTAAGTTGGAGCAGCTGTCACTTGAGATCACGTTATCTTTGTAGTGTGAATATACCATATGTGTAGATTGCTGCACTTGAAACTATGTGGTTGTCATTAAAGACAGTCTAGTGGAAAAAACAGCACCAGCCAGTGATGATCATTGCTAATGCACTCTGACTCAAACAATATGTCACCTTTGGCACGATGCAGCATTATGTAAAACACTTCAAAACCACATTGTATTCACTAATCAAGCCGTGCATCTCTCTGTGTCCAGGCACAGACCAGGAGGAGCGTTGCTGTAATAAGTTCAAAGCGGATGAGAGGATGCATCAGAAATAATGCAGCCAATTGAACTCAGAATGTATAATTAACATTCTGTTCACAATGCGTGTTCTACCTCAGGACCAATTTTAATGCCAGAAAATGATCTCACGCACAAACAAATGAAGGGGAGATTTGGCTCTTGATTATGCACAAAAATACACTGTCAAACTACTTGCCATTTTTCAAACCATGGTCTTTTCAACCAATGCTATTTTAATAAATCTAACATTGTTTGAGGAGCACGTATTATATTTTACTTTA
>CAFUXE010000677.1:354956-368534 GCA_903364295.1 Serranus cabrilla
AAAAAAAAAAAAAACAGTTTCATATAAAAAACTACCCCCTACTCTTTGCTGTAATACATGCTTGGGTTGAGAATAACATACAGGTAGCTGTCAGTGACACCTAGGGGTGAAAAGTTGTACACTGCATGTTCTTGACTGAATGCTGATGACCCACACAGCCAAATTCTAGCTGCATTCAAAAAGATCCAATGCAAGAATGAATGGTAGCCAGATGCTAATGATGGTCTGTTTTGTCTGGTTATTAAGCTTAATGTATTGTTTATTATAAAACAATAAAAAATCAATCATACTGTGCACAAATTACTCAGTTACTTTTGTCAGCCAGCTTCTAAATGCCCTGCACTTCTTATTCATTCACCATGCAGAGCAGACACTTTCTGTTTAGCGGGGCAGGCTAATGTTTGATTTGTGTCCTAATGGCTTTCATCTATCTTAGGTGGCCACAGTCATTGGACAGGTGGATCTATTGGGTTTGTGTCAAACACTTAAAGTTATCACTAGCGTAAGAATATACAAAGTTATGAGACCAGTTTTAAACAATGGATCATGTCCTTTTGAATGAAAAAAAATAAAATAAATGATACTGTGTCAGTGAAGTATTAGTTTAAATATATGGTCATTTTGGGGTCATTTTTCATGGTGGTGTCGTATACAATTGCTGTTGCAAGTATTACCACAACCACTGCATACAGCACATGAGAGGAAATAACTCTCAATATGCAACAAATTGCAAAAGTAGATAAAAAATACTATTATTATTTTTAAATCTGAGGGTATCTTTTGTACCTATAACTGTAACTGGTATCTGTGACATTGCCTCAACAAGTGACATTTTAAGGGTCAGAAAGTAATTGTAATCCAACTCACTTTTTGTCAAATTCAGCAGCAGTCTCCTCACATTCTGCTAGCTGTCCATTCTTTGTGTGCGCTGAAATAAATCTGATGTTCATACACAGTCCTGGCTCTGTAAATGGGAAACAAACAAAGCATCTCTGACCAAGCAACACACCAAATTTTGTTTATGCTCAAGCACAGAGCAGGGGAAAGGCCATGGACGTGTAAAGACAAAGGCAGAGGAAGTGAGAGGGATGGCAAATCTGACACGTGTTAACATTCTGAAGCAGCAGTGACAAGAGGGGTGTACCAATACTTGGTGTGCCAAATGGGATAGGCTACAGATGCTGCTTGATAAGAGGCTCTATCTGGGGATGACAAAAGTTTACATATCCTGTCATCTCCATGTAAACAAAAGCGAAACAATTAAAATAAGTATCTCCAAAAAGACAGCCTCAAGACAAATGCTGGAGCCTTCCTTATAATTTTAAATGATTATTATTTTAATTGATTTTCTACTTTGGCTTTACATATTCACAAAATAAATGTGCAATTCATTAAAATATGACAAACCAAAACACTTTAAACAAGAGGCTTTGATTTAAGGGTCTGTGGTCCACTTTTCTGGACTATTTGGTATTCCAGGCTTGTAGTGTGAGGTGATTCAATTCATTCATTATCCACTATCCTTCACCGCTTGTCCAAATACAGGTTGCAGGGTGCTGGAGCCAATCCCAGCTGACATTGCACAAGAGGCTGGTTACACCCAATACGGGTCGCCAGACTATCACAGGGCAGACACATAGACACAGACAACAATTTACGCTCTCATTCACACCTACAGGCAACTTAGAGTCACCAATTTCAGTTCAATGAAAATAAAAACACGTACTGTACCTTTAAGAAAGAGCGTCATCCTCCACGTTGCCCAACCTCTTCAGTGACGTTCACCCACTCCCGGCATGCACACTGGAAGTCCAATTATTGCTAATGGCGGGTATTTGTATGAAACAAACGGATTTTGGGTTATTGTTTGCTTACTGTACGCATTAATATAAAACTTGGGATTCAAATTATTGGCTCCTTGTGTTTCAAAGTGTTATCGATGTTAAAACAGAGCGAAGGATCTGAATCAGAGGACTAGGAGACACTGTAACGTTAACTGTTATCATCATGTGCCTGCCGTCTGTTAACTACTGACTCAAACTGAAACAGAGCAGGAAGACGAAGACAGCGTGTGTTTGAAAGAGCTTCAAGTAGCGATGTTAGCTCACCTAAACGTCTGTCTCAGAGCCATCACTGTAATACTACTGCACAAATAGCTAACTTGATGGGACGGAGGAAGTTTAGCTAGTACACAAAGTTAGCGCTCATTCATTCGACCGTTAGGGTCGCTGCCTATAAATCTCCGCAATCTCATGAAACGGAAATGGTTTCGTTCAAGTTATCAGTGTTGCTATTATTAATAACCGTTATTGGAGTTAATGGTTCCTCGAAACTAAATATTCCCAAAGTGCTACTGCCGCTTGCTAGAAGTACAAGGATCAACTTCACATTGGAAACTACTGAAGGTTGCTACAGATGGTGAGTAGAATAAACTGAAGTCTGCCGCTTAACCAAAGGGGATCTGAGGGCATGCGTTGTGAAGGAGTCATATTTCATGGTGCATGTGAGGCCACATGGCCAAGTACACAGGATACACTTCAGGCACTCCATGGCAATGTTTGTGGGGTCCTAAAACAGCTAAAGCGTTTATATTTAGTATTGATTTCTGAATGTCCTGCCTTATCTTTTGTTGTGTTTACCTTTCAATCCATCCAAGTATACAGTAAAGCCATAACTCCACCCCAAGTTTAAAAAATGTTTTGTGTTTTTTTTCTGATCATATTATTTTAGGACTTCCACAAGACCAGAAGTAGCAAGCATCCAGGCTGTGGATGAGGACAGTGGCAGAGGCTGCTCCCGGAGAGCTGTTCTCCAGGCTCTCTCCACCCAGCCCTCCAGACTGACCAGCATCATTCTGGCTGAAGATGTTGGTAAATACATGGTTGCTATATCAATCAGAAAGTAGTGAACACAGGTAGCTAATTACCTCCTACAGGTAAACTAGTGGCCCGATTTATATGAAACTAAGCGGAAAAGTGAAGCATGGGTTAGAGAAGAGACCCATGACACTCGGGAGGGGATCTTCACCACATTTGCAGATACACATTATTTTTTGCACTTGGCCTTGACAGCTCTGTGCTCTCAGAGTGCCCTGCCCCCTCAGTAATTGCTACTATGTGTGAGTTAGGACATGATTTAATGCACTTGTACATTTTCTAAATTCCTTTGGAGGCGTAAACATGAGTCAGTGGAGAAGCAAACACATGGATATTGGAGTGTGCTTTGCTCCCTGACACAAACAAGAAAAGCTGTAATATTATATTTTGCTTTTTTTTTCAACAAGAAACATACAAGTGCACTGGAATAGAATGAAAATGATTTTGTCAAGGGAAATTATTTTCACACTCTGTGCTGTGCAGTGCTCTTTTTGTTTGCTATCTGGAAATGGATGATCTACATTGTGCAAAATCACACATCAGAAATCAAAAGTGCAAGTAGATCAGTATCAATAAAACATCCGTAATCACATTTTTACAGGCTGAGTGAAGGTCACTACCACTAATTGTTGTGTTGTATTACTAAACAGTGTTTTCATCAACAGCTTTAGGGCCTGTTGTTAATATTTTTGATGCAATGTCAGATTAATAAGATGAAAAATTCGGAATATATATATATATATAATTTAAAAAGCAACGCTTCTAATTATTCAACTGACGGAATGAGGAAGCATAACATAAGACGAGCCTGTTCTCATTTATCAGTCATCTTTCTGTGTTTACATACATTTATGGCATGATACAATAATGAAGAAAAACAAGAAAACATGATTAGATATTTCTAAAATGTAACAGTAGTAGGAAAAGCCACAGCACACAGTATGAGTGCAGTATGTGGGGTACAACACAAGTATAAAAGAGTCTGTGCTCTAGTTCTTGCAGAGTAGCAAGTCTAATGGTCATTCTGTTGCACAACATTTTTTTCCCACTCTTCCTTTTTTGCTATTGTGTAATGCTGTATGTCATCTGTTGCCTGTGGCACTGTTGGCCAGTCATGGGTGGCTCGCAGTTGTGAGCATTTGCTTTGGATTCAGGAAAATCAAACACATTGTCCCTCTGCATGCAACTCAAAAACCCAAAGTAATACTACCCCTTCTGAACACAATCACTGACTTTGAATGTGGCTTAACTCGCTCCACCTGTTCTAGCTTTATAGAAACATAATCTGATACAATCTAACGGTCACGCAACAGTCCAGTTAGCAAACCAGTCTCTTGCTATTTCCATAGAAATGATAAGGTTTGTGTTTCAGGCTGGAGATAGATTTCTATGTTTTTTGCCTCGACAAGAATTACTGTTTTGCTTTTAACTCACTGACGCTTTAAAAACTCACTTATGTCTCCCCCTTCATTCTTCTACAGTTACAGGACAGGTACTACGATGTGACGCCATTGTCGACATCATCAGTGAGATCCAGATTGTGTCGACCACCAGAGAGCTCCACCTTGAGGACTCACCGCTGGCACTCAAACTTCATGCACTGGACTCTGAAGGTGATACATTATAAACTGTCTATAGCATAAAGTGATTCTCATTATGAGCTGCAGGTGTTACTGATGACAAGGTATCCCTTTAAGACTATTCCAAATATTTTACTTCCATACTTGATATATTACCCAGTTTTCCTATTGTAACAAGCCCATGCTGTATTGTTTATCTGCCGCTTTAAAGACTTCTCAGAGTAAGACCAAGCTGGCTTTAGGCAGCATTTTCTTCCCCCTCAGGCTGCTACTGTGAGGTGGCTGTGTTTGTTCTGTTCGACTGGTTCCATTTAAGGCAGACACACTTAGTTTAATGAGCTGTAGCTGCAGCCTGATTCTTTCTGATGATGGCTCCAGGGCCTGGTGTTTTGTTTTTGTTTGCCTTGGCCTAGAAGTGCATTTCAGATTCCTGAGATGGAGTAGATTGGAAGAGGACGGCAAGTATCCCGTAATGAAATGCCTATTGGTTTTGTTTTAGCTAATTCGACTGCCAGGAGCTTTCAGACGATTGTGCTCAGCATCCATTATACATTCAAGTACAGTGACTTCAGCCGTATTACACGAGTTGAAAGGCTGTGCAGATATCAGCTGCTCCTCATGTGTTTTGATTTCAAGTTTGTGGCTTAAAGAAATAGCTGATTGTCCTTGTTTTATGTTGCAGGAAACACCTTCAGCACCCTTGCAGGTCTAGTGTTTGACTGGACCTTAGTGAAAGATGTGGATGTGAATGGATTCTCTGACTCTTACAATTCATTGCGGTAATACTACAACTCCACTGATCCTTTAGATTCAACAAAGTAGAATGTTTATTCTTATTCTTACTGAAAATTAAATCATTCTTATATCAGACGCATGGGGCCATTATGAGTCTCAAATGTATTTTCTAATCGATCTCTTTTCTCTCACTTAAGGGTGCTGAAATTCTCCGAGTCCACTTACACACCTCCTGCATACATTTCTGAAATGGAGCGTGTCGGGAAACAAGGCGATATTATTTTGGTGTCGGGACTAAAAACGGGACATGCTAAATTGAAGGCCAAAATACAGGAGTCGTTGTATAAGGTAAGCTGCTGTGTGCTGCAAAAGATGCATTACTTGGCTGTTGATACCAGCACAAAGTTGACATAATGTACTTTATTGTTAAAGTCACAGACAGTAACTGCGGAGAAGAATACGTTCTTGTTAGGTTGTGGCCTCTGTGTGATAACTTATCTCCAGAGATGCAGACGTCCAAAATAGCATAAGACTGTGTGCTAAATGACTCCTGCTGTATGTGGTTTGCCACAGAGGTAGTGACATTTAAGTTGATGATTAATGTTGGGCCTCAGAGAATGTGTAGCCTTTCACCTGTTGGTAATTAACCATACAAGATATTGTTCAAGAAAATAGGTTGCCTTTAGTTATAACATATTAAATAATTCATTCCCATGTATTTATTAATAAGGATAACACACAGTTGATATTTCTGTAAGTGTGCCAGTGTTAGCCAGCATGCTAAGTCCTTTGAGATGTATTGAAACAGGTAAAGTCTGGGTTTAACGATACATTGATCTTGATTGATATATATTCACAACCCAAAAGCAAAATGACAACATTGATTTATACCATCATCTGTAAGATACATCTTTATTTTCCAAATTCAGACTATATATTTATCCTTTTAATTATTTAATGAAGCAAATGCATTTAAAAAATTTTTTTAGACCTCTAATAAAAATGTCACATTATTTTAGTAGCTCTTTGTGAATTGTTGTAGCTATAGTTGCAGTTTGATTTTATTGGTGGGGTTTGAATATATATCTCTGATGTGGTTTGTTAAGGCGGGAAGCTGAAGCTGTGTTGTTCTGTAACCATGGTGTCTGTGCCACAGGATGTGGGCGCCGCAGAGGTGAAGCTGCTGATTTTAGAGAACATCCTGCTGAGTCCTGCACATGACGTCTACTTACTGGCGGGAACTTCCATCCGTTACAAAATCTTGAAGATAAGACAGGGCACGATCACAGGTCTGAAAAATGCCTCATTTTACTGTTACTATAGCTACCGTTCTGTTTCTGAAACAAACCCACGGTGCATCATGTTCAAGCATCACTCCTAAAATGTAAATTAAAATGTGGTTGAGTCATTGATATCACTTCTGTGACCAGATGAGTGGTGCAACTCTTATGTTAATTGATGCTTGTGTTTTTTGTCCAGAGCTCACAATGCCTTGCGATCAGTATGAACTGCACCTTCAGAACAGTGCGGTTGGCACTAATGGGAACCCAGACGTCGCTGTGGCCAGTCTGGATCAAAGCTCCTCCACCGTGACAGGAACTCAACTCGGACACATCAACGTGGTGCTGGATCACAAGAGTATCCTTCTGACAAGTCATGCCATTAAAATGTACTTTGGCTTGACTTCTCTGGATGGTCATATACACTCACTGGCCACTTTATCAAGTAAAAGTGTGTACCTAATAAAGTGGCAGTGTGGATTTCTGCTGCTGTGGCCCATCTGCCGTGGTCACTTAAATTTTCTTCCCATTTCTGATGCTCAGTTTGAACTTCAGCAGGTCGTCTTCAACATGTATGCTTGCCTAAAGAATTCCGTTGCTGCTTATTTGTTTTGCTGCTTAAATATTTGCATTACTGAGCAGTTGAACCGGTGTGAAGTGGCAACTCAATGTATAGCCTGGAAATGTGTTAACTGAATCAATGAAGGTGTTTTTCCACAGAGGGGAGGAGCTGAATGATACTACTAGGATTAGTATTGTGCATTTGGTAAAAATCAAAGCAAATTTAGAGCTGTCATTGTTAATGAGGTTAACTTTCCTTAGCAGCATTTACTTAGGCCTTCGAATGCAAGGAGTGTCCCGCCTACCCAACAGCACTCTGTATGTGGTGGAACCAGGATACCTTGGTCTGTACCTTGCTCTTACCGTTGAAAACGTAATAAGTATTTCATAGTTAAAATGTTTGTTTTTATTAAACTAACCTGTTTTCTCTTAAATGCATTCAGGTTTTAAAATCCACCCAGGAGACAGCTGGGTGCTGGAAACAGGCAGAGTTTATGATATCGTCATCGAAGTCTTTGACAAAACCGGCAGCAAAATTTACCTCTCCGATGTGAGTATGCTTCAGTAATATCACTATATTCATTTTTTTTTTTTACATGACAGTAATTACGAAAGCTGGACAAGTATTCTTCTAAAATAGAGTTCATTGTGTCATGGTGTTGATATCAACATTAGTAAGTTGCAGGTAACAGATCACTAACTCTGTTGGAGTTATATAAGATGAGCTTGTTTTTATTAGTGGTATTGCTCAGATTAACGGACCGTCACTCCAGTAATTTAACTAGGATTTCCCAAGTTCCTGTGTAATGGAAAACTAATAAAAGATTTGGTCATCTTTAATTAGATGCAGCCCTGAAACGCAGCTGAGAGACATTAAGACAAGAAAGATTTAGTACACTTTGCTGGCCTATGAGTTTCATTACACAATATTTCAGACCGGTGATGAGAAAAGTGTCACCATTGAAGTATGAACAAATCAAAATCTCGAAACACATTAAAAATACCCCTCTGAGTGTGTGAGAGTGTGACACCAGGCTTCTATCAAGAGTCATACAAAGGCAGCGGTTTAAAAATCTGTGATTGATTTTGCAGAATGTCCGTATTGACACCGGTTTCCCCGCGGAGTACTTTGAACTCCTGGAGTCTTCTCTGAATGGTTCATATCATCGCGTCAAAGCACTTAAAGAAGGCCTGACTCTCATTGATGCTACCCTGAAAGCTGTTGTGGATAATGTAAGTTTAAATACAACTCCAACCCCTTTTCACTGTGTATTTTATCAGGAGCAACCTCGCATTTACCGCCTCACTTCCTGTGTCCTCTGCTCTGTTTCAGTCTGGAAACGTCCATGCACTCGCCAACCCGGTCCACAATGAACAGGATGTAGAAATCTATAACCCCATAGTTCTAAGTCCAGCTATTCTGACATTTCCATGGCAGCCCAAGGTCGGAGCTTATCAGTACACAATAAAGGTAATTATTCATTTTCAGAATGAAAAGCTTGGTGTCTGAATGGCTCTCAATCTGTCACTGGGCAGAAGTGTGAAGCGTATGACACTTTTTTATATTAGTTTTTTTTTTTACTCTTATTCATACCTTTCCATTAAACTGTACGGTTCGTTTGTCATTTTACCTCTGAGAGATGTCACTCCGGTGCATGCGCTGACTCCTGTTTCCTGGTGACTTTTGACAGGCGACAGGAGGGAGTGGAAATTTCAGCTGGTCTTCCTCCAACACAGCTGTGGCCACAGTGACTGTGAAAGGAGTGATGACAACAGTCAGTGACATCGGCATCAGTGCAATTTATGCTCATGATCTACGCAACTCACTACATTTTGGCCAGATGAAGGTAAGTCAACCTTAACACAGTCACATTTTAAAACGACACACATGTGAAACACTAACATGCAGTTATAACTAAATAATAATCAGGATGATCGCTGATTGAACAGTTTATAGTTCATATAGTTCATGTCTAATATCAGGAAAGAGAATTATTCATTTTCACTTTTCCTTTTTTACCCAGGTACCCACACAGAGTCAGTGAAGTAAAGGCAAAACAAAGATTATTTTTAAAATCATGTATCTACACACTTTGCCACAGATATAAACAGAAAGAAAAATGCATTTAAATTAATGCTACTTGTACACAGATATCTTAACACACAGAAGCTTGGAGGATTAAAAGTTTAAGTATTCATAATATTAATAAATAATTGAGAAGTAATACAAATATTAAATAGAACTGATTTTCTCCCTTTTATTAAGGCACAGTGATTATTATATAAGTTACACCAATACAATAGCAGTATCAGTCACATATGATGGCAAAATATATTCAGTGGATATCAACACTTTCCTGTCTTTGAGTGTTTATGTCAAAGTAGCAATTATATAATATTTTTTAATCCTAATTTATACAATCCACTAATAAATAATTAAGATTACACTTGAAGCGTGGACATTTAAACTCTCGAAGTGATTACTATAAAATGATTTGCGAGGGATTTAAGGAGATTAAGACTTGAGTTTATTAATTTTTGCTAAAACTATAGGCTTCTGATTTGCATATTGTTTATCAGGTGTTTTTCCTTCATTTCAAATCCCATGAAAACCTTTTTCTTTATTATTAGCTTCTTACTTTGAGCAATGAGGTCTCACATAAACACACGGTTTTGGCTTTTGGCTTTTTTTTACACACTGTTTTATATGTGATCTCGCTGGTTTAATGCTGCAAGTGAAACTCACATGCACCAACGAGCATGCATCTTTAACTGAAAATGTGTTGATGTGATACTCTTGTTGTCAGGTCATATGTTAAATCACTTTTACGAACTGGAACCATTTCAGTGAGAAAATTATTGAGAGCTTAAACTTTAGTTCATTATATTTCACTTTACATGTCGCTGTAATATCAAAGCTGATTGCTCTGCTTCTCCTATCTGTAATTTATATTAAGGGTTGTAATTTGTCATATTAATGGAAGTATTTAATATACCTGAGGAGGTCAGTCGGGCAAATTAAAAACACAACAGATAATAAATTATTTCTGAAGTGCATTATTATTATTAATCTTCAAAACATAAAACTCTCACGTGTAATTATCTTAATTAACTGTACAGCCGTAAAAGTACATTGCAGACGAATAGCTCGATCGCCCCATTTTACGATCATCCCCAGCCCTCAATCTAACGCTGTTTTACACCTCTTCAATCCCGCTTTTCCTTCAGGTGTACGTCGTCGAGCCCGTTGCCATGGACTTTGCTCCTTGCCCAGTTGAGGCCAGGGTGGGCCTGGTTCTGGAACTGCCCCTCCGGATCTTTGGCCTCCTGGAGGAGGCGGAGAAAGAGCGGGTCATGTTGAGCGACTGCTCCCACTTTGACCTGCAGGTTGAGGAGGAAAACCACGGCGTCTTCCAACTGCTAGACGGTAAGTTTGACCCGGTTATATTAAGATAACAATAACAAATTTTCATCCAGAAGAAATTAATGTTGAATACACTCATGGACTCTCATGGTAGAATGGTATTCAGTTAAGATCACTAACCAATGGATGCACTTTCATTTATCTCTCTGTTTAGAGTTAATCAGTGAGAGTTATGACTCATCATGACTCTTGGCCAGTAAATGGCCAATTGAAGGTGCATTACGGTTTATTTTGCAAAGCTGGAGTGAACATGCATATGTTTTTCATCGACGTGAGGACTGTAAATATGTTGCTCACTTCCTTTTATTAAAAAAAATCGTAGCCTACTTCCTGGTTTACAGTTGTGTTCAGTCCAATTTGTTGCATAAAAGGGGCACTTTTATTCAAAGTGGTTATTACAGTCATAACTGCAATAAAAACTGAAGTTAGTGCTGTAAAAAATCCAAAAGCAGGAAAGAAGAATTAAAGAAACATTGAATAGGAAAATATCTTAAGGTCAACAAAACTGCATCATTCACCCAAATGCTCGAGACACTGAAGCAATTTACAGTTTTATGGATTTCCGATTGTCATTGCAACGTTTTATCTCTTTGAAAGTTCCTCTGTTCTCAAGCTTCACAGCTTTTCATTTTGGAATGTTGTATTATTAATCAGAGGAGTGGGCTTGGACAAATAATAATACGACCTCCCTGTACTCCATTGTGGTGTAAGATAGGAAGATAAATGAGTACACCTGGGTGAACAATTGTAGCTATTTGTACATTGTCATATTGCATTCTCGCTCACTCTTTGGCTTCCTCCGACCCTCATTGTCCAGGGAGGCTCACTCCAGGCGAGGGTCATTGCAGTGGGGTGAGAGCCAAGGCCCTGGCCCCTGGGTACACCATCCTTACTGTGAGCTACACCCACGGAAACGTTCATCTCAGCGCCAAGATCACCATCGCCGCCTATCTTCCCCTCAGAGTGAGTCCAAAGCTCTCGTCCTTCCAGGGTTTCTGTCGTCATGAACTTTGAGATGTTTCATTTCCAACCTCTTAATGGATATTTCTAAAGGCCTCCAGAACTAATTTCCTCATGGGTCATTCTTAGTTGTTTATTTAATAGGATGCTACAAGGCATCTGCAGGGTGTAATTATCTTGAACTTTACCTGAAGTCTTTGTTGTGATTTGCTTTTATTCTTTTAACTCTCCTCAAAGCTCCAATTAGCTCCTGCACACGTGCACATTCACACACACAGCGTCTCTTTACAGTCGAAGCAGAAATGCGATGATCAGCGAGTGTTCACATGTTCTCCTGCTGGGTTTCATCTGTGCATTTTAATTATGCATCATACACTTGCTACTCTGATGTGTTTATTGTGACTGGGCTTTCTGACTGCACAGCAGTGAAATCACTCCCACGGTTGTGGCAGAGGACTTAATTTAACAGTGTGTCATGTATTATGATGAGATGCCCAGATCTCCTATCATGAAACATTTTGTCCCTCCTGAACCACTGCCAGCTGTGCTTCTTCTTCACATTACGTTCCAGTTATCAGTGTAGTTACTTGCTCTTTGATGCACCACTTTTTTAGGTCATGTATTTCTTTTATCGTGGGATTGAGTAGTAGTCTTCACAATATTGCATTTTTCTGACGTTTCTTCACTTGTTTTGCCCTGGCAGCTAAAGGTTGACCTAATTTTGTTCCTTCGCTGTGAAATACGGTGGATTTGAGCTTAACATTCCCCCAGCTTAGTTTCTCTTAACACTAGAAAGGCCCAGCTGATAGATATACTGTTCTCTGCATAAATACCTGCTTTCATTTTTTAAAATTTTAGATAGATTTCTTATTAAAAAAAAATATCCCTCTAAGAATTTTTGCACACCTTCTGTCTGTGTTATTACATTTTTATTCCCCCCGAAATATGTTGACATTTGTAAAAGCAGTTCTTTCTGAATTTGGAGCTTTTCATAATAAAATGTCGTTTTGCAGGCGATTGACCCCGTGTCTGTAGCTGTGGTGACTCTGGGATCTTCTAAAGACATGTTGTTTGAGGGCGGGCCTCGGCCTTGGGTTTTAGAGCCCTCAAAGTTCTTCTGCCACTTGAGCTCCGAGGATGAGTCCAGCGTGAGCCTCACTCTGACCAATCCCTCATCTCACAACTACAACCAGCACTGGGTCAGAGCAACCTGCAGGGCTCTGGGAGAGCAGGTGGGATCCTCTGAAAGTTTCTATTTTCCCAACTTTTTTTCTTATACCTTGAGAATAACAGCTTGAAACCCTATCTTTAAATGCTACAGTATACATAGTTCTTCACATATCACTGTTCTTCAGGTGTTGGAGGTGATGGTGGGAAACAAAGCCACTGTGACCAATCCGTTCCCTGCTGTGGAGCCGGCAGTTGTCAAGTTTGTGTGTGCCCCTCCGTCCCGCCTCACCCTGACCCCAGTGTACACCAGCCCACAGCTGGACCTGAGCTGCCCGCTGCTGCAGCAGAACAAACAAGTGGTGTGTGTGCATTTACTTTTTTAATCCTGGTATTTTTGCTTTGCTTTGAATTTTGCATCTCTATAGAAATGTCATTTTATATAAATATTGGAATAAAGAGGCGTCTGGCTACCTTTTTTCTAGGTCCCTGTTTCAAATTACCGCAATCCCATTTTGGACTTGGCTGCTTTCGATCAACAAGGACGGAAGTTCGACAACTTCAGCTCTCTGAGCATCTTGTGGGAGTCGACCATGGTGTCTCTGGCCAGCATTGAGCCCTCTCTGCCCATGGAGCTACAGCTGTTCCCGGATGGCAACAAACAAATGAAACTTCATGGTAAAGCATCGTGACTTGCCTTAAAATCCAGTCCCAATTTTTTTTTTTTTTTAAGAATGAGTGTGTTGTTGTCGGCTTAACTTAACTCTTTTGTTTAGACATTTGGAAAGTAATGAGGCAAAGGCAGGAGAGAAGGCTCCGGCAGCTTTTAATTCTAAGGCAGCGGAGGCAGACAGGGAATTACTGGGAATGCATTTTTGTTTGCTGTCTGTTTCTTTCGATTAGTAATGGGAAATACTTTGGACTGTTGTTTGTTTAATTACTCTGTTTTGTGTCTTTTCTTTTCTTTTTTTTAATCTGCTGCAGGACGACAGACA
>CAFUXE010000677.1:372006-431756 GCA_903364295.1 Serranus cabrilla
ATATATATAGATGATAATGTGGGCTGGTATATCGCTGTCTTTGATTTTACAGTGAAACATTTATTCTCTCTGTCCACAGGATCAAGTCGAAGTTGAGGTTGTGCAATTGGTGGCCATTAGAATCAGAGCACCTATCACAAGAATGAAGACAAAAACACAGGTATGCTCATTAAAATCTAAGTGTTATTGTAGCACTGCAATCAACCATTTTCCACAGTTGGAATATACGACTAACCAAAAACACAGGATTTATCGATTGATTGAAGGACTGATCACCAGAACAATTTGACACACGGTGCTGAGCTGCATCTCAAATTAATCTTCAAGTTCCCATCTTTCAGATTACGACCACTATTGGCCCCCTGAAGAACTCTTGTTCCCATTAAAACAGACAATATTGTCTCTATGTGGGTCCCCAAGGGCCAACAGGAAAACATTGAATTCAGTGCCGTCTACAGGCGATATTCTTCTCACTGATTGCCTTCATTTGTCTCTTTTCCTTTTCTAGATGCCTGTGTATGTGATGGGTCTGACCAATAGTCAAACACCCTTCTCTTTTGGCAATGCTGCACCCGGCCTCACCTTCACATGGTCCACCACCAAGAGAGACATTCTGGATGTACAGCCCAGACACATCGAGGTACCCTGCACTCAGGATTTCTGCCGTTGCATTTGATATGGCTTTCAGCCTCTGCCAGCGAGCCATTCCTATTTTTGGCTGCTGTTGTCCCTTCGATTCTTTTATCAGATTGATTTGAGATGTGCTGTCCCTGCATTACATTATGATTAAAAACAGCATCTGCCTTGTCTCTGCTTGCCTGTCAGCCTCTGCCTCGTCCCTGCTTCCTCATCACTGTTGCCTCTTTATTTGATTTGCTGCTGCTATTTTGCCGTTCTCATAATGGTGCCTGTCTCTTTCAGGCTAACGTGGAGCTCCAGTCCGAGCACAACTTCGGCATGAGGGTGACTGGACGAACGAGAGGGCGGACAGGGCTGAGGGTGGTGCTCAGGGTTACTGACCCCGGTGCCGGGCAGCTAGCGAGGAATCTGCTGGAGCTCACAGATGAGATCCAGATCCAGGTACAGCACTGTTGCTTTGTGGGAAAACACCTGAAAGCAGTGCTGCTGCAGACGTTGCTCAGCCTGTGTATCCTGAGCACCAGCGTTATTAATACTGTACATGCTGATATTTTATAAAGACCCCCGTTTATGGACTACTTTGCTTATCACGATCATGTACCCCTGCTGCTTCGCCATAATAGAGAAAGTGACATTTAAGGCAGCGGTGCACTGAAGTTGCTGAGCTTTGGGATATCTGAAGTTGTTAACTTTGTGAAGTGATAAGACTGCAGATTAGTTGGAGCTGAATGCTTCAAACTGCATTAAACTATGACATGTCACTTGTCCCGAAACATCAAAGACTGATTAAAGCCCTCTAATAATTGGAGTTTCAACTTTTTGCTTTGATCAAGGTCTATGACAAGCTACACATGCTTAATCCTGAAGTAGAGGCCGGGCAGTTACTGATGGCTCCCAACTCAGCCCTCAAACTTCAGACCAGCAGGTGAGCTACAAATGCCTGCACACTCGTTTTTATCTATTCCAAAAGCGTGTGTGTGTGTGTAGACAAATGTGTGGATTTCTCCCACAAGTTTTATTGCAGAATAACAAACATGCAGAGAATGTGGATGAACTTGATGGTATTGTCTCTCTGTGTGTAATAGGGATGGTGTCGGTGCACTCTCTTACCGGATGCTGGACTGCCCCGACCAGGTTGTTATCGCTCAGGTGGATGATAAGGGCTTCCTCATCTCTGGCTCTCTTACTGGCATCTCCTCTCTGCTGATCACCTCGCAGGAGACCTTTGGTGTCAATCAAACTCTCATCCTCGCTTTGAAGGTCAGTTTGAGATCCAGTGTTTTCACTATACTCTGGATGTTAACAGTGAAATCCTTGCAAATATTGACTTACTTTGTGAGCAAAAGTTTCTCGTCATTTTGAGATAGTAAGCCATTATTTTGACGGATACTGTGGTCATTATTTTGAGATATAACGCCAGAAAGCTTTTAATTATTGTAAGATACTAAGTCACTATTATGAGAAAGTTTCTCATTATGATTTTCTTTCATCACAAGGCAAAGTTTTCATCTTATTTCTTTTACTGGCAGAAATTGGCTCCCATAGAAATCCTCTTTCATTTTCTGTGCCTAATTTTTTTAAGCAGTGATTAAATATGAAAGCACAGTTTTCCACGTTGACCCCAGCAAAACTACATAAGGGACGTTCTCATTTTCCTGAGCCACGAGCTGCCTGTGTTGGTACATTATTGTTACATCTGCTGCAGGCTTATTCTCAGTGGGCCCGGCTGTATGGACACTCATTAACAGCAGTGCTGGTCCTTGAAATGACAGTCGACATTGTTCCCGCAGTTACTGAGCCCGACTCTGGTTCTTCCCTTCATTTCTCAGGTGCTGCCTGTGTCCTACGTGCGCTTCAGTACGAGTCCGGTGCTCTACACGGACACCAAAGAGAGCCTGAAAGCCCTCCCCCTGGGCATAGTGCTCACCTTCACTGTCCACTTCCACGCCAGCACCGGAGAGACGCTGCACAGCTCCAACTCCCAGCTCACGTTCTCCACAAACAGGTCTGTCAACACACAAGAGAAGTTCTCTAACACAAACACAAACATTTATCAACAGTGTGACCTCATCGCTGTTGCCTCATTGTCCAGAGTTGCCGTTTCACACATATAGCTGATTGTTCATGTCAGACTTGTTCTCACTTACTCAAATATTCCATTTGGTTGAGGTGAGAGGTGGGACGTAACATAATGCTCGTAATTTCATCTCCTGCTGTTCCTTGAAATACAGGGTGTCCATAAAGTCTCTTTACAATTAAAAAAATATTACAAAGGCAGCTGATGAGAAATCTTAATCAGATTTGTTGTATGGTTATCATTTGTGTATTTCAGGTACCCTGTTGATGAAATTGGTAGTGGTAAATGAAACCCTATAAAAATGGCTACAGCTGATGAGGCCAACATGGCAACAAATCGAGTACCGTCTTGATGTGTTTTGTGCAGCTAATGGTGCTATGTAGAGGTGTATTAAATGAGGCAAATAATATTCAATATCTACTGTAATCATTTCCACATATTTGTCTGTTCATTTGTTTTTGTAATACATTTTTTAAGTTCTAGAGACTTTAGGATACCTTGTATGTCTCATGTAATTGTGAGACAGATTCAGAAATGGCAGGATCTCATCATCTCCACAGTTAGACTCTTTTATAGGTATCTTTGTAAAAATGACCCTTTTTCCTTTATCCTAAGGTGTTCTCCTGGTTTCATGCCAGGCACATGACAGACATGTCAGTCACACACCCACTCGCTCGCTGTGAGTGCTCCTGAGAGTGACCTGCTCTATTCACACATGGGCTCAATAGGACATTACACGGGTTTGTGCTCGTGAGATGTCAGGCTAAAGTCTGCTTAATGTGCGCTCCAATCCATTCGGACATTTGTGTTCTCACATACAGCTCCTCCGGGTAACGTCTAGATAAGTTCAGGGCTGCGGTGCCTGTGTGAATAGCCAATGAGTGAATCATGGCTTCTAGACAAGCAGAGGAGGGAGGAGGATATGTTTTGCAGTTTGCTCAGTGCCCCAAAGTTGAAAAGCTATTATCCTGCTGCTGTGGGCTATTTATAGAAAGCGAGAACCAAGGCCTCTCTTTGAGTGGTCCGTTCCTTCAACCTCACACAGCCTTGCGTGACCTAATGTCTCTCCGTATTTCACATTCTGCCAGACAAGCCATGTCAAGCCGCATACTACTCACCCTCCACCAGCTGAACAGAACATTTTTATTTTGAGTGTGTTTATCCATCATTGCACTCTGTATTGTTACAATACAAAATAATGAAAACATGGATTCTCCGGCCTGTGATTCACCATGCTGCTGGTCTTTGGTTCAGACTGTGGGCATTAATATCTGTAATGTAGAAGTGAAGGAGTTGAGGTCATGGTACGCTGCACTTGGAGTTCACAACATAAATTTACTGGCTGTTCCTTCAACCCAATTTCAGATGGAGTTGTTTCCGGCTGAGTGAGTGAGCTAAATTAATGGGAGGAGTGTTGAGCAGGGAGGAGCGTGGCTGCCCTCCTGATGAGGGACTCCCTCATCTGTCTGCACAATAAATTGATTCTATTACCTTGTTCTCCAGGTGCTGACAGACAATTTTAGGGGAAAAGTATAAAAATCAGAGTCATAAAGGGCCAGTGGTCCTGGGACTACAAGGGCCGGCCTGTGATTAGATCCGACCGAGTCTCCAAGGAGCCAATTGGATTTTACTTGTGTGTGAGGTGGGAGCAGTTTGGCCCTGTTTGTTCAGAACAGATGCTTTGGAGAGGAAAGCAAGACTTTGTTCTCCAGGGTAAAAAAGATAAATGTAATCGGACGTAGAACTACTGTAGTAGTTAAAAAAAACCTTACAAGTTTTTTTCTCCCAAACTTTTTACAATTGCTTGTTTTTAAGCACTTTGAGTATATATGTTTTGGAGGCTTATTCGGATGGAATTTGTAAAAGCTTCCTTAGCTAGATCCGTTTCTATATGTGTGTTTTATTGTGTACGTGGCTCTTTGCCAGGGCTCCCTTGGAAAAGAGATTTTTTATCTTAATGAAACTTAACTGGTTAAATAAACTTTTTTACAATTAACAATTGGTACTTCTACCTACAGTGCCTTCATATTGTACCATGTTTGAACCTGTTAATGAGCAGGTTGTTTAGTTATAAATACAACTAAACGTGTGGCTCTGTTCTGTCCTTCAGAGATGACCTGGTGCAGGTGGGGGTGGGTCCCAGTAACCACACCCTGACAGTGAGGACGGTCAACGTGGGCCTCACTCTTCTCGCAGTGTGGAACAGTGAAAACACGGGCATGGCCGACTACATCCCACTACCTGTCGGGCACGCCATCCACCCGGATGAGGCCCACAGACTGGTGGTGGGGGACGTGGTCTGCTTCACTGCCCCGTTAACCAGCCCTGATGGTGAGACACGAACACGTTCTTTAAGCAGCAGACTGATTCCCTCTAACATGTAAATGCATTAATTAGCTTAACCTTTGTGACATATATGCAGTTTAAACAAACAAATACAACTAATTTAATGTTCAACTGATAAGTTTTTGTAAATATACACTGAATTCTGGATTTAAATTTTATTTGTTTTATTTTTATTTTACCAATTTTTTTTTTTTTATCAGGGCTGTATATGTGTAAGTGATGGAAAAACATTTGGCACTGATTTTATTTGACTCTTGATTTTTCTCTTAAGTGAATTATATCTGGCCCTTCATTTTATTTAATCTTATTTAATAATGAAGAATTATATTAAAGGTTCATTTTATATTTAGTACTACTTTTGCCTCTGAAGATCCTCATATTTTTACCTTGCATGTTATAAGCTATTCTGTTTTGATGAAGTGTACATGCATAATATAAAATCTAGACACCTACTCCTTCTCCGCAGGTGCTCGTGGTACTTGGAGCTCCTCAGCCGGTGGAGTTCTTCAGGTGGACCCTAAAATCGGCGCAGCAGTAGCCAGAGACTCCGGCACAGTCACCGTGTACTACGAGATACCCGGTGTTTTAAAAACGTACAGAGAGGTAGGTTCTCCGTAGGTAGGAGGTGATATCTTAGCTGCAATGCTTCACTGACAGACGGTGTTTCCCTTCAGGTCATGACAGTGATGAATGAGCTACAGGAAACAGTTTCTAATTATGCAAACAGCACACTTCTCTGGTTTCTTTATTTCCACTTTCGACGTCTCTATTCTCCAGAGATTCTGATCCTCTGCAGCAGTGCATCGCACTGTATCAGTCCTTCAGCAATACATCATAACGAGAATAAAAAGTACAAGTATATCCATCATCACCTTTCAGCAACACATTGTTTCTGCCTAATGTGTGTGCATGACATTAGCGCTGTTAAGATTCTCATATGTGACGGAGTGTGGAATGGATTAATTGTCTCCCTCTCAGAGTCACCCCGCTCCATCCAGTCGTGCTCCTCCCTGCTCGTGAGCTGAATGTAACCTGCTATTTTACATGCATATTTCTTATTACCAGAACAAGAATTGATGTGATTTGGTGAGAGGTATTTTATCTTGAACAGAAAGGTGCTCACAAAATGAACTGAACAAAGGTTTTTTTATCCGTGTGAGAAGAGACGGTGATAGAGGTAGCAATAATGTTATATGAAACACGCAGCTATGTTTTAATTAGTTTTTCTTTCACTGTCTGGTGTGATTGATGTAAACAATTAGTTGTTGATGTAAATTATAATGCGATTATTCCAAACACATCTGACTCTCCGGGTTTCCTGGCTGTCTCCTCTCTCTGTTTGGTTCTGTAGGTGGTCGTAGAAGCAGCTTCAAGGACAGCTGTTCATGCGCAGGCTACAGCTGTCAGGATCGGCAAGGAGACAAAGGTCGTTCTCACCACCAGAGGGAGAGGAACCAACCTCATTGGTACTGAACTGACTCAGTTTCTAGAGAAAAATAAGCTTAAAAATATTTCAGCTTCTGGGGAAATGCACCTGATTTGCTTTCTTTCTGAGAATTAGATGACAAGATTGATACCGCCCCGAGGTCTGTGTGGTCAGTATGAAGCTACAGTCAGCCTGTTAGCTTAGCTTAGCACAAAGACAAAAATGTCAGAATTGAGCCACAAACCTTACTTTGAGTAGGATAAAACAGCTTACTATGTCTAAATTAGCCTAATAGCTTCAACAACGGGTCACAATGAGCATTTATTAATATGATTTTGTCATAATTCACAGAGAAATGCAAAGTGCAAGTGCAAATGAGAGGCTGGACACAGAAGAAATATCTCAGGAGAAAGCTAGTCTAGCTCTGGAAATTCAAAACTATGCAAACTTTAGAAGTTGAGGTGCCAGGCCATAGACTTTCATTTGTAAGCTATGATTTTACATTTTAAGGGACCAAAAGCACTTACATTAAAATGTAAAGAAATAATAGTTTAATTTAGTATAATGTTTTGGTCACAGCCACAGGGAGCCTCTGCAGACGGCCTGGAGAGCCACAGGTTGTCTTCCCCTGGGCTAGAATATTAATCTACAGCAGCCTGTCAGTCTGGAGTGTCCGCTGGTTCCTGGCACTTGCTCAGAGCCAGTAAATGATCTGGCTCATGTCCAACCATCAAACAACAAGTTGTTATTTTTTTGTACAGCTCAAACAAGATAGAGGCAGTTAATAAGTGAGCTTTAGAGGTGTTGTTTTTTTTACCTTTGTACAGAGCCAGACTATCTTTTTTTCTTTGTGCTAAGCTAAGCAAAGCTAAGTGACTGTCTGCAGCTTAACTTGTGACAGACAGATGTGACGGTGGTGTCAGTATCTTCATCTAACCCTCGTTCCCAACTGCCCTACTGAAAAACTAAAGACTTAAAAAAATCATAGGCATGAATTTTGATAGAATTGGTTTGAATTAGAAACACAGTGTGAATTTGAGCACAAAAGGTTTTGTATCTAATGCCAGTGTGCTGTACCATGCAGGAACCTGCTCCTCTGCCCAGACTGAAGCCATTTCTCAGCTGCATCCAGAAACCTCTGTCAGCTGCCACCTCAGCTTCACCAGCGATGCTGTTGACTTCCCTGCTAATGATGTCTTCAAAACACACACCAGCTTTGACTCCAGCATCGGTAAGGCCGATCTGAATTCAGACCAGGCATCATGAAGCAGAGAGTCTGTTATATCTGTTTAAAAGCTGTAAGCTTTGACGCAGCGTTTGACAGATTTGAATGTCAGCGTCCATCCTTTTAAATGGAGATCATGAATTGTTGAACTCTTAGCATTTCCAAACTGTTCATACTTATATTGATTTTATCTATTTGTTTAATTTACATAATTTTCTACCTTTTCAGAAAATAAATACATTTTCAAAATGAAATTACTTTTAAAGTTAACCCTGGCACACTGATTATGCGTATGCCCTGCACCTTGTAAACGCTATTTACAAGGGCATAATCTGTGTCTGCTCCACCCATGAAATGGGTTTGCAGGGACTATAAAAGGTGTCCAGATGATGTATTGAACTAAGGAGACTCCCTGTTGCTGGAAAGCACCGGTCTAATTGTGTTTGGGGTTTGGGACTTCACCCCAGTAGCTGGCTTATGTCTGAGGGGATCCTCTGTGTGTGTACAAGGCTGTAACCACTCAGCCGAATCCCACTGTGGTCCTAAAGGGAGCGTGTGGTTGTGAAATGACCCTGCCTGACAAATTCAGTTATTAGAACTGAGTGGGGAATATATATAGCTTTTACATATCTTGCACCTTGTGAGACCACGTTGACACGAGGGATCCCACACTGTGAGGTCTTTTCTTCCCAAATGCACAGATCAATAATTCATCTTGAACCACCACTTTTTTTCTTTTTTTTTTACCTCTGTGTATTCTTGCCGCAGGCTCCTACACATGTTCCATAACCTTGCAGCCAATGACTGACCAGCAGACCCGTGTGCTCAGCATGTCCATGGCCAACCTGCTGGTGAGGGCTGGCCTGGGGGGCCGCGCCTTCTCTGGGGAGCAAGTCAGCGCCAGGCTGCCCATAGAGCCAGGCCTCTACTCCGACCAGACCGAGCTGCTGCTTTCAAACCTGCACCCATCGGCTGAACTCACCGTGTACGGCCCTACCGCCGCCCTGCTCAACATGGAGGTCAGGCAGGACATTGCTTCATGTAGAATGTCTAATAAAATGTCCCATTGTTACTTTTTTGCAGTTTGTAAGACTCTTGGTAGAAAACTTATTTGACAGAAACTGGTTTTTAATTGGCAACTAATTCTTGGTCTTTGGTTGGTATCAGTAGCAACCACATTGTAAAATGTAAAAAATATACAACAAACAGCAGTGATACTTACCAGGAAAGTGCCTTTCGTACATTACAGAGCCGATGTCTGGTTGCCTGGATACAACTTTTAAAAGTTAGTTTGAACCCCTGTTTTAAGAATGAAATAAATGTATATAACATCTCCCTATACTTTTTTTAGGTGGTGTCTACTTCTCCCAACATTGCCGTCCAAGAGCATGAGGTACACCGTGGCTTCCCCAGTTTTTCAAAGTACACTGTCAGCGCTGTGGACCCGCAGGCCGCGGCCTCTGCTTCCATTTCCATAAGCAGCACCTCCGGCGGCCAGAGCATCGTCATCCCCGTCACTTTGATTCACGTGGCTGATCCCAATGCTGCCAAACTAGGTCAGATATCCTTTCAGTGCAAATGACAAAACACAAGGTCATGTTGCTTTAAGTGCACTTTATGTGTAAGGTCACAGGAAAGGGAGTGAGACTGTCACGCTTAAAAAAGAATCCAGATTGAAGAAACAAACTGAATAATTTCATTGCATTCCACATTAATTGTTTCTTGTTTAAAATGAATACATTTATTCCTTCTGCCTCATAGTTCCACAATTTTTCCATCTTAATCTTATATAATATTAAATATAGCTGTAAAATGGCCTAAAAAATTACTTTACAAAAAAGGGGAACCTGTGTTTTGATGGCCATTTTTCTCAGTTTTGTTTCTGTAATAACAGGTAAAACTGTGTTTTGCTCGACAGTGTTTCTGTCGTCTATAGGCCATGAGAACACAAATGAGCCAGATTTTCAGAAACCATAATTTAATCCAGATTTCAAATTTCACGACCACTATTACGAGCATCATTATCCCTCAGTGCCGTAGCTAATATTTGTGAGTGTCGTATGTTCTCGGTACTTTGAAGAGGTTTTGACAGCCTGTTATCTCATCACAGCAGCTGCTCCTCCAGTTGTTAACATCGAGGGGGGCCACTCCCTGCACAGCTTTATAAACTGCTACCAGATGATGTTCTTCACCCTGTTCGCCCTGCTGGCCGCTACCGCCATCATCATCATCGGTGGGTCACCTCATTACTGTGGAAAATGCTTATCTATTTTTTTTATCTTGTAAAACTGTGCTCGTTGGAAAAACTGTAGTACAAATATAGTTTGAATACCTGGATTAATATGTAAATTAGGGTTTAATGTGAATGGTTTTGTCTTATTCTTTCATGAAGTTTGTCCCTGTGTGTGTTGTTTTTATAACAATAGCAGCTGAAACAAGTGCTGTCATTTCTTTTCTATAAAGCCTTCAACATGCCGAGGCGCTGCAGGTCAGCCTGCCTTTCATAACAAAAGGAATTTAACAAGTCCCCTCACGAATGAAGTATTGTCATAACATGACAAATCTGTGTTCAGCAATGGCAGTCACAATTTGAAGCTGTGAAGAAATTGTGTGATTCCCCGGAGGGTTTCTGATACTGAGCTCTTTAAACACTGTGATGATGTGTTTTTAATGTGTTTCTATCCCCTGCAGTCCTCCACAGTGTGTTCAGCCCAAGGGAACAAGCTTATCACCCTGCTTTCATCCAGAGGACACCGCCACTCACTTCAGGTAGGACACACACGTCCACACTCCAGCTACTGAGCAAGAAAGACTAAAGCATATGTTTAAAGGGGAAGACCACTAAATGTCAGTCCAATTATTTTTTTTTTCATACTCAAGCTCCATCTAGTACAGATGGAGTTTGATTCAAGTGAAGGATAAAAACATCCTGATACATTTTCTAAGTCTGATTGAAAAGGTTTTCTCTCCTGTGTTTATGACTTACGAACAGGTGGAGGGAAAAGTTTTGCCAGGAACACTTTTCTAAGTTTGTTTTTTCTTTTTCTTTTTCCATCTGTGAAAATTCAGGATCATTTTTCAAGTGATCATTGTTGTAATACTATTTTTGGCCACAAGACGTGTTGAGCGTGCACAGAGAATTTTAAAGCAACCTGCAACAAAACCTGATTGCTTCTAGTCCTATGTAGATCATGGGGTAGTGGTGCGCTTCAGCCTCTTGCGGGTGAAATGAGTATTACAACAACAAATACTTTGTGAAATTATGCTGAAAATATTTAGCTTTTCACCCAGCAGAATTTTTTTTTCATCTGTTTCACAGGCGAATATAATGAAGGAACTTAAAACTCTTAGATCTTAGATCGAACTTTAGATCTAATTTAGATTAGATCTAAAAGGCATATTAGTCCTGAACCTCTAGTCCAGGGGTGCCCAATCCTGGTCCTCGAGAGCCAATATCCTGCATGTTTTAGACGTTTCCCTCTTCCAACACACCTGATGCAAATGATCAGGATCGTTATCAGGCTTCTGCAGAGCTTGGTGATGAGCTGATCGTTTGAATCAGGTGTGTTGGAAGAGGGAAACATCTAAAACATGCAGTATAGGGGCTCTCGAGGACCAGGTAGGTCTAGAAAGACCTCCAGCCAATCAGAGCAACAAAATGTGTGATGTGGTGCTGAGCGACACATTCAAATTGTTTGATTTAATCTGTGCTGTATTATTTGACCTTTTATCTGATTTTCATGAGTGCCATCCTTTATATAAAACCCTCGCCATATGAGATAAAGGCTTGTGATTGGGCCGACCAGGGCCAGGACGGGTGTAAATCCATCTGAATGGTAGAGGGACCAAATAGATAATAATAAAAATTAAACATGAGCCCGGCAGATTATCCTGGTTTCCAGGTTTGGAAAATGCCTCACCACTTGCCTCTCAAGGCTTCCGTACTCGGAGCAGTGAAGAGGAGTTTGTTCAGCCCCTAAATCTGTGACGCCACTGGGCTGTAAGCCTCCACTGAGAATGAATTAGAAAAGATAGAAGAGGTGTTTCGCAGCATCCAGGACAATTTTCTGGCAGTCAGAATATATTTTTTTGACGAAATGCCACCTCGTATATCATAAATAAAACCTAATTTAGATGTAAACCAAGCAAAAAAAAAGTACTGTTTCAGTCCCCAAGTCTCCAGTTTATTGTGGATGACTTTGCCGCAGGCAGTGTTTGATTTGACAATTTATAGCCTTTGCTCTGGCTGCTACAGTATGCTTGAGAGAGATGTGTACATGTTACAAATATCAATGAGGCTATACATATACCAAGAGATATTTCATCTTAAATTCTGGCAAATTTGATCAACCTTAACTAGTAGCAACTGATTATTCCACTTATTAGTTGTAATATTTTTTCTCCACTTATAACTGGCCTATTCTGCTGCTTTATTTACAATTTTTGGCTCTTTTTCAGGTTTAGACTCTTCAGCAATGAATTCCTTCAACCGTACAATCCCGAGGACGGACCCAAACAGCAGCCCCAGGTCACGCCTCTATTCTCCAGACTACAAGTCCTGATAAAGCTCTCTGTCTGGTCTCTATTCTTCAAAAGTAGAACACCACAGGCCATTAATGCATATTGAATGTGCCTCCGTCCCTCAGTGCGAATGCTGTGGGCCGTGACTGCAAAATCTCAGTTCCACTCAGTTGTATTCACATGTTGGTGCAGATGTTTCAGAGGAACCTCATTTTCAGAATAGCAGATCAGTTGAGAGCTGCAGCTTGATAACAGGGCTATTTTCCTTTGTGTGTACATTTGTGTGTGTGAAAACAGATTTATATGTGTGTCTTTTTTTGTGGTTTGCAATGGAAATAGCTTTTATACAAAACCGCCCTGTTATTAACCAACATTTTTGAAAAGTGCTTAAAAAAACCAAACCACTAGTTTGTGCTTTAATAAGGTTGTTTTTTTCTGTTTGTTCGCCCATGACTCGTGAGCTACTTAATATATTTAACATGTGAAATTTAGCAACTCAGGAGGAACCTCTTTGTTTGTATGACAGAAAGCAAACGTTAACTTGAAATTTTTTTATTTTTATGATCAGAAAACGTCCTTTGTTTTATCGTAGCTAATGCAGTTTGTGAACATGCTGTCCACTGAAACCTCCTCAATGGTGACGAACCCTTCAAATGTGCATAATCCAACCTGACAACAGGTCGGTTTATTTCTGTTCGGGGCATTCAACTTCATTATTTAACACAACTGAGTTTTTGAGCCACATCGCATGCAGCTCTTGTGTAATTCATTAATGTGAAACAGTTAAGGAATGTGAACCATCATTCAGTTTATCTTTTTATCCCAGCGTTGTGACCTGGTCTCATTTCTGAATCTGTAATGTTTCTGTTCCAGCTTGTTTTTACCTGACAACATTTCCGGAGTAACGTAGCACTGTCGAATCGCTGAGACATAAGAGTGTGACTTTGTTTAAAATAAGATATTTTTGTATTTGAGGAAAGAAAAATGTTGAAAGGAATGGTATTTATGTTAGCTAGTGAAATTCAGTTTTACTGTAAAAGGAGTATATGTGATCAAACGGCTTCAGGGCTGTTTTTGTGTTAGTCATGCCTTACAATCATATCTGAACAGCTTTCAGCACATAATACAAAGACAAGTTTGTTTGCTTGTGTGAATATGCTCTTGCCTTTTGCTAATTAAAGTTTGTACTTTTCAAATTTTTTGCAACTATTTGTTGTTCTATATAAATCTATCTTGCACTCAAAAGAAATAACATTGACCGATGAATACAGAAAGCGTCCTTTCTCATCTGAATAAGAGAAATACAGATGTAGATCCAGTCTGAACTAAATACTGATTCTTTTTCTTTTTTCCTGTCGACTTGCAACACTGATTCTGTCACTCACACCCACTCAGCCAGTGATTTTCTACACTAACATCCCTGTGAATTCATTTTCTGCATCAGCGCTGTTTCATTTATCTGGTCTTTTATACACTTTGTTCTCCTCCTTGTTGCATTTTGTTGAAATCTAATCCGTCTTATCCTATTCAGTATTACCTTTATTTATCATAAACCTAATTTTGTGTTTATGAGTAGAAAAAAAGTAGTAACTGCTCATTAAATGCAGTTTTACAATAATTTAAGCAAACTGAAGTTGATTGCAGCACAAGAAATTCAATAGGTAATGAGAGGAAAGTAAATTTTGTAAACGTAAGTTCCTCTTTAAATAATCAGATGTTTTTGTGTATTAGCAATGGCTGAATTCCACTTTATCCCAAAGCCTGTACACTCACCACAGTCTGCTGTCCTCCACACAAACTGAGGGGATTAGGAGAATGTGTGTCTCCGGCTCCCGGAGGATGTGTAAAGGTCTGCGACATCTGATCAAATATCTCCCATCTGTCTGTGACGCTGCTCTGGACTGCTGTGGTGGGTCCCAGTCACCTCGCTCATTTGTATGCCCTCAGCAGCTGCCTGCATGACACCAAACGCTACACAGTGTTAAACAGGTGAGCAGACTAGACTGCAGCGTTGTGCTACACGTCAGGGCTGCAACCATCTATGTGGATGTTAGGTGCTTTTATTTTAACACTTTTTGTAATACAGGGGTCTGTGTTACTCAGGGTGGCAGATGACCATTATTTTCATTGATGTGAATATAGTTTTGTAGCAGGGGCGGAGCCAAGGGGTGGCTTTTAGAGCTGTTATGGGATGGATTCAAACGGAGCAGATGTGTGCATTCATGTAGAGCAAAAATAGGTTTCAAGATTAGGGAATTCTTACTTGTGCAACTTAATAATTCTCAAAATTTGTTGTGATTTGTTGTGTTGTGTGTTGTGGAAAATAACACACAATATAAGATGTATGCTTTACAGGATTTATTTCCCTTTTTATCCATTTTCATTATTTTAAATGCCTTTAAAAATAGTGCACATACCTGATGTACATGACAAAAAATTTCCCTGAGTGTCCAAATGTTGACGGTGTCTGGCTCTGTCCCCGTTTTGAAAATAATAAATTTTTAGTCTTTGAAATGTCAAAAAATGTAAATTATGCCCTCAACAATTTTCTCACTGCCCGAGGTGATAACTTCAATATGCTTATTTTATTTTACAATTAGTTTAAAACTTCATTTAAGAAGCTAAAGTTGGAGAGTTTCTGGCCTTTTTGTCCATGGAGGTTATGATCACAGACACATAAAATCTACAAACATGCGCTGCTTCATATGAAAAAATAATCCTGAGTGGGACACAGTAGCAGCAGCTATTGCCTTTGCATTATTTCCCACACGCTTTTTATTTCTCAGAGGGGGTGTTACACAGACAGAGCTTCAACTCATGCCTGAGAGGTGTTTATGAGGAAGCTCAGGAAGACCAGCTGTGTAGCTCAGGCTACGGCCACAACAGAGGCTCAGGGGTATTCTTAAGATGCTGGTTGGCTTTGGAGGAGAGAGCATGTAAACTGCCTGGTTTTGTTGTGTGAAGAAACACAACAAGTTGATTGGCTATCCGCTTCAGCAGCTGCTTTTAGGAGGCTGCAGTAGCACAGCAGCACACTCGTTTTGATTTACTGCCCGCTTTAGTTAAAATGTGACGAAATCCAAAAGTGGAAATGACCGTTTTTAAATTACTCCCATCAAGCGATAGTGTCATGTGGGCCCTAAACGTGACCGTATAGTATATCTATAGCTCATTAAGGCAGTCATCCGTGTTAAGCCGAAATGACACTCAATTTATTCTCTCCATTACGGCATACGGCTTGCATAAACCCCACCTGTCAGACTGTCGAGCTGAGAGCCATCTTGCTGCGTCCTGGGTGAAGGGAAACCGCCACTGTTCCAGATGGCTTACTGTGCTGTCAGTGGAGGGGATCAATGAGGTGGGCATTGAATGAGACCTGACAAGAATGGTAAGGCTGCTCCCTCTGGATGGTGTGAGAAGGTCTGCCTCGAAAGCAATCTCTTTGTGAGAGAAGTCTGAGGTTGCTGCTTCAAGCCCAATTAAACCATTAGTGGTTCCTACATTTTAGTTGAGCTGGATTTAGTGGAAGATATTTAAGCATTTTTCTTTGCTTTTCCAGGTTTGAGTGTTTGCAAAGAAAAAAATGGCATTCTGAAGAGAGAAGGGCTTGATTTTAAGTTGAAGAATTCATATAAACAAGCACACATTTACAATACTTGAGACCACTCATGCATTCACACAGACATATGAACAATCGGTTGGCCTCCTTGCCCAAAATTCAGATTTTAGCCTCCTTGGGTGAAAGGCCAACAGAGGGTGGGTTTTTATATGTTTTCTGGACCGACCAACCAACAGAGAAAACTATAGACCCGCTGGTAGCCTCTAAAACTTACCCTCTAGTCGGTCCAATGATGCTTCCTGCAAGGTTGTAGGCCGGTTCATGAGTTTGGCCATAGCAGGTGAAACCATGTAGAAGTAATGCACCTTTTCCTTTCTGTCCACTCCCATTGCCAACTGCCATTACCGACTGTCGGAGCAACCCATGGAGCTGAAATGAAACAAATGTCAATGCAAAGCTCATCAAGCTCCCGATCTATATTCTTGCTTTTCTGATTTGTTGTAGAAGCACCACTGAGGAAACTCCCCAACCTATTTGGTTTTGGTATTTATGAGTTTAATTATGTATTATATGGACATCAGAAAGCCGAGTCAATTACTTCATTGCCTACAATGTTCCCTTTTGTGTGCCAGTCCAGATCCATCACACGAATGCGTGTCTATATGAGGTGATTGCACGTCTCAGCAGAGAGTATTTGGCATTCTCTGAAAATAAAAAAAAGTTTTCCACTCTGCTGGTTAAATGATTGTGGCCCCTTCTTCCATCACAGCTGGCAAATGTTTTGCAGGGCTGAAGTAAGAGAGCTTCCGAGTGTGTTTGCCTCAGTGCAACTATATGAGCGATTTCACAAAAAAATAAATCTCTCTGGCTGGCACCCACACTGGCACCAGCATATGACTGGTCAGCCAGAGGAAGAAAGGAGAGCGCCCAAGAGCATAATAATGACGAGCAGTATTTTTTGAAGTGGTTAATATCCTGTGGTTGCTGCCATTCCTCATCCACAAGTCATGAGCTCCAGTACTTCCAAAAGTCCCAAAAGCTATTATGAGTTGATGGTATGTATGACTGATGGAGCTGCAATGGGTTGATAGTGTAATTGTGGCCCAGTAAATATGAAAGTGGCATATTTAGGTTTAAATAATGTGATTTTATGATGTGATTTCTTTGTGGTTCTGTTTTTATCACCTTTTTCAGTTCTTTTTTTCTTTTTAAAACACAAGGTCAGTTTAAGAGCAGCAGAGCTGGAAGGGATTCAACAGCCCACTGAAGGACACTTTAACCGGTCTAATGGGTGCTACGACTCATGGATGTGAATGTGGGCCTTCTGGTTGACGGATGGTTTCCTTCCCTTCTAACACTGTGTGCAGAATGTGGCATTTTTGTTGTGCTGAGGGCACACAATACAGACATTGATTGTTTGTGCATTGTCTGCAAGTTATATACAACTGGAAATGGATCAGAAATGAGGAATTGGGAATGGCATTTGGCAGTGTTGACGTGCAACCCCACCCTGTGACTATTGGCTGTTAATGGCTGTGTACTGTATATCCTTCTGGGTGGCATGTCGAGGCTGTCCTGGCCTCCAGCCATGTGGATTAGGGAGCCACAGAGAAAAAACCTCATGTACTCCATCTGTATCCCATGTCCTGAGATTGTTTCCCACTGTCACTGGTTTGCTGCAGCTCTGCCTCCATATTAAAACGAGTTATCTGAGATCATTAGAGTGCAGCCTTCACCTGGTAAAGCCTGCCAGGAAGGTAAAGCCCTCAATTTTATGAACACAGCATTCTTCCTCTGTGTATGCACTGTAACTGCATCCAGGAACACAAACTCAGCCTTGAAAAAATGATCAAAAGAAACATGAGTGGATATGAAAATGTTGTGTTTTTGACAACTACTCTAAAGCGTACATTGCTTTGATGACAAAGTCAGCCATGGGGGAGTGATCACAAGACACAGGGCACAGAGCGACTAATGCAAACTGCCATAGCTCAGTCTCAGTCACTGATTCACCTCTCAGTCCCAGTACAGATGGCTGTAACATCCTGCGAGGAGTATTTTTGAAAGGCTGAGATTGTTTTCCTGCTGCACAGGCTGTGTTTGCTTTTAAAACTTTCCAGTTTTTTAGCCCCACTTTTAAAATGTCATATAAATCCTATGAGTGAGGATAACACCAGTTGTCAGAGCAGGGCAGATGGGACTGTGATGGCCACCCATGAAAGTTAAGCATCAGCCTCTTTCTATCAGAGGACAGTGCTGCAGTTTGCTCTCCCTCACTCATGAGACTACCCCACTGCCTGTGTAAATCTGCAGCCTCCTGCCACACATACAGATCTGCTGAACAGTTAAGTCATTTTTTTATTCCAACACAAACACACGCTGCTCCCATCTATTATGATCATTTCACTAGAGGGGGTACAGCCTGCTGGTGAAATGGCAATACACAGACAGCATAGTAAACAACTCTGCAGGAGAGACGCAGCACCACCAGACTGTGCTACAGCATTGGCCACAGGCGGACTACAATGCAACTAAGTTGTTGGGTAATGTGTTTGCAACATGAGCGTGAAATTGTGCATACATGCAGAGCTGAAAATAGATAAAAAAATATTTTTGAATCTACATGAGAAAAGGTTTTTTTAAAAAACAAGCACTGGCGAACTCCCTATCACCTCCCCTCCTTCAGCAGCTGCAAAGCCATTGTTGCGCTCAATGCGACCTGCAGATTCATAAAACTTGAAAACCCCGCCTACTTGACAGCCAGCGTCTGTTTACGAAAAGTCACGGGAGCAGCATGGAGCCAAAGGTACCTCACCGAAATGTCATAGCGTGCTGCCAACAGGGGGGAGCAGCCGGACTTCACAGAGACACAACTACGGTCCTCATAATGTAGTCTGTCACGTTGGCTTGATTGATATTTTGACGCCTGCAGCTCGGTACGTGATTAGGAGCTTCTAGTTTTGTGTGCAGTTGGACTTGTAAACGCGCGTAGCGGGAGTATTTCTGCTTCTGACTTCCAATACCGACTTAAAACAATGGCGAGGCGTAAAAGGCGCAACCTACTAGATTGTTGCGCTTAAAAAAAAAAACCCAGCCTGGACTACACGGAACCATCTCCCGGGGCTTCTGCGATATACAACAGTGGGGGGAGCACGGCGCACTCGGAGCGACATGGAAAGCCCAACCGAGAACCCTACCAGGGCTGTGGAATATCTGAAGGAGCTTAACAAGATCATCGAGACCCAGCAGGAGTTGCTGGAGAGGCAGAGGGGAAGGATAGAGGAGCTGGAGCAGCAAGTGTCCGACTTGTGCACGGAGAACGCCTGTCTGAAGGAGCAGTACCAGCGGCACCTGGCAACCTGCAGGCTGCTGCAGGGCAGCAACAGCCTGGTCACACTGGGAGCCATCAAGGAACATATCACACAGGAAAAGTAAGGAATGACATCTTTATCGAAGGCAGTGTCATCTCTGTTTCCTTCTTAAGTATTCAAAGTCAAAAATACTTGATTAAAGTAAGTGTTATTGGTAAATTAGTTTATGTTCAACACTGCCACACAGTGATCCACAGCTGCAACGAGGCTACTTTGGTGCTTTCCTTTTACTGATGTTTCCTGGTGGAAAATGAGCAGCACAATAACAGAAAATGGGTGTTGTTGAGGCAGAACACAGATTTTCTGGTCATATCTGGATATGCACAGGAGAGAATCTGATCATAGCGTTCAGTTTCATTAAGAGATGATGGGACAAATCAGTCCTCAGAGTTTTTTTTATTTATTTATTTAGCCTCTGAGTTTTTTTTCACTGTGTATACTCAGCAGATCAAGTCAATTTTGAGATGCTATAAATTACACCCTGATACAAACATGTTAACTGTTTTGCTTGTGCAAGCATTTCTATTTTCTACTACAAAACACAGACTTAAAGGGTCTCTGATTATTCTGCTTTGTCATCTTTGTTTGCATCAGTCTGAATATGTCAGGTTCTGTAACTTCAGCACGCTTAACTATGCCTGTGCTGTAGCCCTCAGTGGTCTTATAAGAGGATTTCATGCGCGTGGACAGGCACATTAATCCGTGATATATAGAATGCAATAGCTACAACCCCTGGGAAAAAGGCACATACTTGGGATAGAGCCATTATGCAATTATGTTTTAGGGCTGGCCCTATCTGCAGGCAGTGGGTTAAGCTCCAGGCAGAGCAAAGCGAGAGTAGGTAGGGCAGATGTAGTGGAGCATTATATCAGAAGTGCAGGTAAAGACCTTGATAGTGAGGCAGGATTACCCTCCCTGCACCGGCTCTGTGTTTAAGTTCACACTCCGCTGGCTATATATCCAGACTGCCTCAGCATGCAGACATTTAACTCAGCTTTTGGCAGTCTGCAGATTCATGTGATCATACTTGACCTTTGTGTCCGGCCAGTGTTGGTGTCATGAAGATCAGTGGCAGCAAATCAATACTGATGACTCATGGTCTGTATGTCTTTGCTGGCTGATAAACCCAGACTCGTGAGATCAGGACATACTGTAACACTGACCTTTAGCTTGATCCCTTTATAAATCTCTTGCGGGCACGGTGGTGTATTCTGTATGATTTCCCTGGAAAATCAGCCTGGCGCTGTCGCTCATTTCGTACAGTCACAGTGTGTGAACACTATTTCCGTCCAGCTCTGGTAGGATGGCACAGAGGTTAGTGAGGAGAGCTGTGATTACCACAGTGAACCTGATGAAATGTGATAGCAGTTAATAATGTAAAGTGTGCTTTATGGACGATACAGGATTTAAAATGTCATTTGATTGCGGTGAGTAATTTTAAGAATGTGGTGGTCCTAAGCAAGACTGATTCCACGATCTGTAAAGGTCATGTTAGCATCAAGGAATGGGATTTAAATAGTGTGTCCTTGGAAATTAAACTGTGTAGCCCTCCATTTTTTTTGCCATTTTCTAAGATCTGGGAAATAGCACAGCCAATTAGAAGAGCTAAGATGTCTATTACTTAGCTTTATGTTTTTTTTTTATTATTCCTGAGGGATTCCCAGGAATTCCCAGGCTCAGGGTCTTCCCCTAATCTGCCATTGAGTGCATACGTCCAGAAGGAGGTCTGGGCAGCAGCTCTAATGCTAAGAGCCATTTCTAGTCATCATCTTGAGCTTTGGTGACTTTTTGTTAGTTTTAGCTTTGCCCGTGGCATTGCTCTCAGGATGGCAGTCTGGGGAATGAGTCGGCAATCCGCTTCTTTCGCCAGTGGCCATTATGGTCGTGAAAATTCCCCCTGCAGCCCAAAAAGCATTGTCCCCATGGACCCCCATTATAAAAGAGACAGCTGTAAAACTTAACAGGACACGTCAAACTGCCCTTTTCTATTTTGAGTCGTTTAACCGTGAAGGTTTTACATTTGTAAAACTTTTCTCGAGCTGAGAGAAGCAATTACAAATTTCCTGTAAGCATTTTGCACTGATAGGCTGCTAATAAGACAGATTGATCTCCTTTGACCGGGCATTTGCAGAGAAGCCTGTGACAACAGCGGCATGCAAAGGTGGGTTTCATCATCAATAATGTATGTTGGGATAAGCTGTTCCTGACAGCACAGGAGTTTTCCGGTTTGTATGTTTTATTGTGGAAAATGTCAATCATTCGTGTGATTTGTCAGATTTAAAATTTGATTTGAAACAGCTCTGATTACTGGGCTGGAGTTGGCCCGCGAGCCGCCAGTCAAAGAGGCCTGGTGTAAATGTTGGCGCTGACTTCATAACAAAACTGCTGAAAAATGCAAATCGGAGATATCAAGCCTGAATATCAACATGATCTGCAAACAGCAGATGCTAATGTTGTTTAAACAGACACACTTCAGACCTTTGCTGTGTCTGGAAATTCTCCATGAAACTGTCATTTACATGGAGACTCAACAGATCTGGGTTCCTGTGACGAGACAAGCTTTTTTCTGTCTTCAGGCCAAGAACGTAGAGACAGTTCTGTTTGTCTTGTTTCCCTCTTACCATGGTGGTTGTCATTCTAGCTATGTAATCAGGACCTGACATGCACCTACTGTAAGGAACAAGGTTAGAGCAGTAACATGGAAACCAGTTGTAGCCCATTCTGGCTCTGAATCCAGGAATTTGTCCTAATCTGATACAGCAAAACAGCAGAACAAAAGTTTAGCAAACTCCCTGCAGTCCTCAGTTATCTGTAAAATGAAAAAATAAAAAGTTTGGCTTTAAGAAATAGTTCAACATTTTGTGAAATTTGCTTTCTTGCCCCAGGTTAGATTGATACCATTCTCGTGTCTGTTTGCTAGAATATAAAGCTGGGAGATAGTTAGCCTAGATTAGCAGGCTGTAAACAAGGGGAAACATACTGAACATACTTTTTGCGGGACGATTTGACTACATGTAAATTGTGCTAACTGTTGACCTCATACTGGGTTTTAAAGTTTTTATCAGGGGGATAAAAATGGTGACAGGGATAGGACGCAGTAAGGCCAAGTTACGTACACTCTCTTCATTATACTCTTGTTTGATGCATGCAGGTTGTCATGTAACATCCAGTGAATTTATAATCATATTATATTCTACTCTCAATAGGCATCCTAATGCAATCCAGACATCTGTCAGTTTGAAGCTTTTATCCCTCTTTGCTTCCCTTTTGAGTTGTCAGCAGCGTGATGTATTTGTATTACAGTCATCTAGAACAGAGTGTGTTGTTTGTTCATACTGTACTGTAGGCAAATAGTTGTGAGCTGTGCTGCCTGTCCTCAGTTGGCTTAAGATGTTATACCATTATGTGACTCCGTAATGGAAAGAAAGGAAAGAAAGGAGAATGTTCCACAGTGTATAACAGTGATTTTCTGTTCCAAAACAAGTGGCAGATAAAGACTTTCTGCTACTGAATCATGCATAAGATCGTTGGCTGCTATCTTGGGTTGCCTGTAAATGGAAGGCTTTTCCCTGTATGTTGTTTGTACATTTTTTTCCATCTACCCTCTTTTGGAAACAAAATGCAGAGAGCAGGAAATGTTATGCACCACTGATAGTGAAACCTGTGGTGCCAAGTCAACAGATTTCTCAGTGAATTCTGCAGAACAGGCTCCTGGGTAACATTATCGGTCAGGTTCACAGGATGTACGACTGCAGCGCAGGTATTGGATATCATCTCTGTGAGCACTGACCCAGATGTAGATCCATAAACTCATCCAACTGGTTAATTGTAACCCCCAGGAGCTGGTTGAGCAGAAACAGCAGGGGAAGAGTTAGTGCTGGGTGATTAATCAAATTATTTTCAATTACGATTTTGGCTTCCAACTATTATAAACAACAAAATAATGAAGAGGAAATGGTTATTGTGCTGCATTGAGGCTCTCATTTTGTCTTGTGTTATAAATGGAGCACTCCTTCATTTACAGCGCCGCACTTATTCCAGTTTTTGCTGAGTTACTGACTGGAATATGTTAAACATTGTTTAAAAAAATGTTCAACATGTGTATAGAGTTTTAAGTAAGTTGTAGCAGAGTACTGCATCATATTTGCTTTAATTTATTTGGTCGAATTGATTTTGATTCATTATTTTTATTGAATAAATGTTAGAGTTTTTAATAGATTGTAAGTGTGAACTAACGCAACAAAATAGTTTATCTTATTTATTTTTGACTATTCTATTATTATTTATTATATTTATTGTCTTATATTAATGTCTAGATATGTATTATGTGCTATTTTATTTTATTTATCTATTTGTTCACATTTATTTAAATTTTTTTCGGTTAAATTATATTTGAAGTTCAAGAAATGTTCTTTTCAAAAGACAACTTTTTTTTAGAAAAAAGAAAATAAATGCAAGACATCTCCAAAGTCAATGAGTAATCATGTTAAATCTTAATTTTTGAATTTTTTTGAAAATCTAATTTATTTGTATTTATTACTTTTAAAATATTTATTTATATTTATTTTATTATGCTATTTTGTTTAAAAATAAATAAATGCAGGATGTCTCAAAAGTCTGTGAGTAATCGCATTAAATCAACATGATCTCAGTATCGCACCAAAACATTATGATTCTGATGCTGTTTCTGGCATCCCTAGCAGGCTGACTCTTTAAATTCGAGGCTAAAAGTCCTGTTTAACTTGATTTGAAGAAAGTGTGAAGATGATAAAGACGGCTGGCGACGCACTCAGGAATTAGCAAACACACACGTATCACTCTTCTTCTGTTCACGGCTCCTGTGTTGCCTGCCTTGTCAGCCCTTTCGTCCGGCAGTATTTATGCTGACCCTATGCAGTTTTCTCTCCTAATGGTGTTTGTTTTTAACAGTGCTCTACAGTTACTTGTATCCCTTGTGTTCACCTAGGAATTAAATGACAGCCGATACAAGATGGGGTTGCAAGTTTTTGCTGCTGTAAATGACTTTTCATGAGCAGTTAAGTCTGACTGACTTAAAGGCTTTAGCAGACTTTTAACCACCTTGTCTGTCTGGGCGCTGAGTATGATGCGCTGTAAAGTGAAACAAAAAGTGAAGCGTGCGGTCGTGATGATGAATGTTTTTGTGCATGATGCAGGAGAGACTGGTGGGTTAATCAGAGTGGATGCACTGTGATCTGAACTTGTCCTCTGGGGTTTAGGGTGGAAAAGTGTTGGCGAGTGCTTTCACTTCTTATCTCGGTGCCGGTGGATGCATCTGCCAGCCCACATTTAGCATTCAAACTCTGTCCCAGGCCCCGGATAGCCAACCGAGTGTAAACAATATTTGGGACGCTGACGTGATCGCTGGACAGATAACTTCTTCAGCTGCAGATGACAAAGAGCTGATGTGTCATTTTCTGCACAGCTTTCGATTCCTTGATGTATGTAAACAGAATTCTAACTTAGATCTGCAACATCAGAAGTAATTTAGTACCTTTTTCTCCACACAAAACATTTGGAAAGTCATTGTTTGCTGAAACAATGCAGGTATTAACATGGGAAATTGTATTCAGAGGAGCGTTTCAGTAAGATGACTGCAGTGTTTGTGCAGGTTGAGTTTTTTTTTGAACAGGCAATCATTTAAATTCAGTATGAATCCCAGTCAGTGAAGAAGCCTAAGTTATCTTAAGTGATCAAATATTGATGAATAACTTGACAAATCATCGCTAACTTCAACTTCTCTCCCTGTTCCTGCTGTAACGGAGCTAATATGAATGTTTCAATGCTGATGAATGAGCAGCAAAGCTCAGATTCCAGGCAGGATGTGTGCCAGAATGTGTGACAGAAAACCCCAAACAAACATGTAAAGATGATCCGGAGACAATGTATACAGTATATCCATAGTTTGTCGAGTGGCTTGTATTCGTTGCCATATTTAGCTGCTCAGAAACTATATAACTGCTTTGATGCTCTAGATCTGCATTTGAATGTTTTTGACAAGTTCAAGCATCTGCAGGCTTATGCAAAAGGAGTTTTTGATGGAAGATGAATGTTAAAAAAAACATGTGTTTAGTTTGGGCTTTCTTTTAACTTTCATTAAAATTTGAATAAATTGTAATTCTGATGTTGTTTTAAAGGGTTAGTGCATCCTGAATAAATGTTGTAGATCATTGTTAAACATTTCTTTATGGAAAGAAACAAGTAAGCTGAAGAACAAAAAAAAAAAGCCTGCTAAAGTGGAAATGTATTGTTCGTGTTTTGCAACTTGTCACTGGATCCAGTTTTCTATATCGCAGGTATTTCTGTATATTAGATTAATGTCATTACATCACTGATCTTGTCTGTTAGGCAGCACATCTCTGAGTTTGGAATCATACCAGCGGAGTTAATGGTCAGAGGAGTTCATCAATAGATATTGAAGCATTTGATAAAGGTTCTTTAAGGTTGTCGATTTCGGCTACTCTATTATCTCTCTAAAGCCACTCGTGGTTTTATATTACCTTCTGTTTCAGTTTTAGTGGCTTCTTGTAATTTGCTGCCTAAGAAAACCTCAGCTGTCATTACTAAGTCCCGTGGATGGAGCCTGTGGACTGAAGATTGGCAACTTCATAAATAGTTCACCCCAAGCCAGCATAATGCCTTTAGCATGTGTTTTGGGACCCCTCGGCAGAAAATAATAGCATGATGGAGAAAGCTGTTTCTAGTGGCTGGCGGCGTCCACTCATTTACCCGGCGATCTGCTGAACAATCAGTGTGCCAAACTGAATTTACGAGCACATGAGCTCCCTCCCTCCAGCAAGGCCCCCTCTAATGAAATACCCCTGCTAGATTAATGTCCACGCAGGGATGATTTGCATTCAGACCCACCTATAAATCTCAAGCGATGGCCAAAGACAATTTGCAACTTGCACTCAAAATCAACTGCAGGCTGCCTTCATGTGGAGAGGACTGGCCCTCGGTGCATGTGAGTGTGGCTGCAGTCATGCTGGAGGAAAGCCAGGCATTGCTGGCCTCTGGTTCCCACAATCAGGCCTATTAAGACACCGTTAAGGTTGGTTTGTGTTCTTCGATGTAGCTGGTTGTCCCGTAAGAAAAGATAATGATGACTTTAACAAGCACTGTTACCTCGATCTGATGGTTTTGCTGGTAAAAAGCCACGCCAAGGGTGGTCGGATGGTGCGGCTTAGTGTGAGGCAGGCAACCATATTACGTTTAAATAGCCAAACTCAACTCTGCACCACTGCCTCAGTTCGATTGAACTTTTGCTTAACTTTTAACAAGCAGGAGAGTGAGCAAGAAAGTCCTGCTATTAATTCCTTTGACATTTGATTTTTACTGTTTTCAAATTCCATTGTGGGTGTGCATGTGGAGGATAATGTGGCTTCATTTCAGGCATCTATTTTAAAAACATAAAGCTTTCAGATTGCGAACACCCTCAGATTTCTAATTCTTAGCGGGGGAAAAAAACATGATGTGAAAACACAGCCTTGTGCTTCATTTGCATTCTGCCAGTATGATCTGCAAAGAGGAACTTAACCTTTTATATTGTCTTCCCATCGACCGGGCAACTTATGTCCTGTTTTTCATTGTTTAAAGTAAAAAATTATCACCTAATCTGTGTTACACCTTCTTCGCCAACTCCATTCCAACTCATTATAGGTTTTACACTTCGTTTGGGACTTAAGCCATGTTGTTTTGTGGAATTTAGGTGAAAGACACCCAAACGTCTGCTATAAAAATACCTGAAACAGGGTCAGATCTGACCTATGATCAAAAATCAAAAACAGATACTTGTGTAACTAAGGTGCGTTGATAGACATGTGTGGCATTAACTAAAGCCTCAATCTGCAATCAGTGTTATGCTCTCATAGATTCAGCTGAGTCTTCATAATGTTCGTGTCAGTGTAGGTCACTTTTACATACAAAGTCTGGTGAACTCTTTTATTTGGTTTGGTTTGCTTTCACACTGTACCTTACCAAGCGCACCAAGCATTGTAAACGATGCCACACTGTTGACGTTGTCCTCTGTCTATTGGACAGAATATTTGAGGGAAAGAGCTGCCACTTTTTTTTTAAAAAGTTGCAGACTTTATTGTATTGTTGGCTGACTTTTTTCATTTCTATGCAGCATTGATCTGCTGTGTGATTGAATCCATTAGCCACCATTCTGTGGCTGAATAATTTGAAGACTATTGTTTTTGTGTGTAGCCACAAGCAACTCTGATCTGTGATCATCTGGCTTCACTCAAGACCACGTCTGTCCACTAGACATTTTTAAAACCCATAAGAGTTTAACACTTTAAATGTCCTAGAATCTTCCATAAACAGCTTTATGCTTGACTTTAACTCATTAAGTCCCTAAGTGAAACATGGGTCTGTGCTCTTATGTGTTAAAGCATGCTACTACCTTTCCTGGGGTGAATTTTCAAATTCCAGCCCAAATTCTCCCCAGAATGCACTGTGGTTTGCTTCGCTTCCTTCCTTTGGTTCGGACTGCATTCCCACCTGAAACAAACCAAACTTTGTGCCACTTGGAAGTGAAGCACGACCCCCATTTTTCAGCAGACCAGAGGTCAGTTTTTTGGTCCGCACCAGACTTCGTTTGAGTATGCACCAGAGTTTGTTGCAAGTAGAACAAAAGCACCCATAGACAATATATCAAATTCTGATTGGACATTAGACTTACACCTGCTTACATTTAGGTCGATAGTTTGGGGGGTGTATTGCCAGTGGACCCTTCTTTACCTTAGTGCCTGCAAAGCTACTTTCTCTGTAGAACAGACTATAATGGAAAGCAGTGCTCTTGCTTACTTTGCTATAATGCTATCAAATGCTACATTTCCTCAGGTTACGGATAAATAAGGAACACATAACCATTAAAAGTTATTACTCCGTTTGTTTACATAGTTACCAGAAAGAAAGCAAACACAACTTTCTGTGGCACACCCTGAAATGTGCTCAGTGTTCCTATTTTGTGAGAAAATGTATTGAAATGTAAGGTTTAATGTATGTAAAGTGGATGCACATTGCTCACTTGGTTTACTTAACACTCTTTTTACTTCAAGCTAGCCAAGTCTTCAAATCCCTTTCCACCGTCTTTTATCATTACAAACTGTGATCAACACTAAAGCAGCACACTCGGAGGGTCCACAAGGCCAAAGTACGCTCGCTTGTTCATTCTTTATTTCTTCACAGTTGAACCAATTATCCGCCTTGCAGCTGTCAAAACCAGCTGATGCAGCAGCTGAATCGAAGGCAATTTGTAGCATAGTACCTGTGGAGAGCTGTTTGAAAGGCTGCCACTAGTTTTCTGCCAAGTGGGAGTGCAATGTGTGTGTGTGTGTGTGTGTGTGTGTGGATCGTGGACGAGGTGGAGGCTGAGTCAACAGCTAAACACAGATGAGGAGATACTGCTCACACATCTTCTTAGTCATCACGGGTAGATGTCAAACACAGACTCTCACAGCTGGCTGGGCCTTTGACAACTAATATTTGTGCTGAAAATTCTGCAGGATGAAGTTAGGAGTCAGTTTTTGCTGATTCCTGTGTCTCGTTTTTTTTGGTGGACATGCCCGTCTACAATAGGCTGAGTGAGTGACTTGCAGGTTCGACGGTTTCCATTGTTTCCACTCTGAGGTGTTGGACTGTATCCTGCGTGTTTCCACTCCGGCTGCTGTTTGTGTTCCTGCGTAACCCTGGAGATTGTGAGGGCTGATCTAAATCCAGGCAATATGTTCAGGAATGTAGAGTGAAAGTCGACTTGTATCCAGCTCTCTGTGTTTCAGGTGCTTGTTAGAGTCCAGGGTGGAAGCAGTGCAGTTTATCTTTTCTTTTTTTGCAATTTTCTTTTTTATTTTGGAAAAGCTTCAGTTCTACTGCAAGTAAACTCACATAACATTGTGCACATTCAAAACAAAACATGTGCGGTATGTTTGATTAATGTTTCACAGCCGGACTCTTCCAAAGGGTTTCTGTTTAACATTAAAGTTAATTATTCACAAATGAACCTCTTCTATATTTTTAGAGGCCTTTTTCATACATGCATGTATATAGATTAGTATATAGATAAATCAGCTAAAGTCAGACCTTATAGGTTTAATGTATCTGTAAAAACTTTTCTTTTTGGACTCTAAGGGAGAGGGACAACCTTTATATATTTTGTATATTATTTCAGCAGTAGGTGGCTCTGAGTTAAGCCACTTCCTTGTTACTTCCTTTCTGTTTGCTGCTAGCAGTATACCAGTGCCAGTTTGTGTACTAGTTTCTTATTCCTGAAATTCCAGCTTTCCAATGGGATGTCACCCATATTTACAGTATCACACCACAAAGGAATGGCTGCTCAAAATCTATTGTTAATATGTTTATGTATTTCCCTTCAATAAGGAACAATAACAGTTTATCTTTTCAGCATGAACAAAACTCTGAGATTCAGATCCTGTTGAAAACCGGATTATTGACACTTTATTTACACTTGAAATACTGAGACTGAATAGAGGTTGGTACATTACTGCCATGAGGCTTTTTGGCTTGAAATAACAGAATATCCACCTTGGCATGCATAACCTAAATGCAGCCAAGGCAGATGAAATATCTTCCAAAGGCTCATCAATAAAGGCGTCGCTCGCGGCTTGACAACAGTACTGATGAGTGACAGAGTCAGTATATCAATTCTTAAAGGTCCAGCTCCTCTCCCGGTGCATTCTTTGCTCTTTGGCATTTGTCTAAATAATGTATGGACTATTATGGCGGTGTCAGATGAGTACATGATGAGAAATGGAAGTGGCCGAAGGAAGCAGGTGGACTGTTTTCAGCTGTTTTCAGCTGTTTTCAGCTGTGTGTGTGTGTGTGTGTGAAGGACTGCCGGGGCAGACAGCCAGTGGGGGTCACGTGCCACTAACTCCTTAGAGATACATAATTTGACAGCACCACGAGAAGCAGACCACTACAGAGGACTGGATTTACTCATTAGATCTGCTTAGCCAGACATATTTCTGCCTGTAATTAGTTGCTGATTAATATAGATCATTTAGGTCTCAGTAATATGAACGGCACAAGGATGTGGTGCATTGAGGACCCTAACACGTGATGAATGTCCTTCATTTACGCACTGGACTGAGAAAAAGTCAGAAACTAAGAGAAGCAGACCAAAAGGCACACGTGCATGAACCTCATTTGACAAGCAAGAGCAAAATAAAACACTGAAAGGTCCTTTATCGACTGCAGTGTTCTTTTAGGGAAAAACGAACCTTATAAAATACTGACACTAACTATGAGATACTGCACAAGAACGTCAGTTTTCCTTTGTGGGCGCTGTCAGTGTGAATGAGCTGTTGTAGCAGACCGCAGGTTCAAGTCATTGATCACTCGGTGACATTGTTGTGAATTGAGGCCAGAGCCACAAAATTGCGAGAAGTGCTGTTCTGTTTTCAGTCGAAAGTTTTGTAAATTCTGTGTTACTTTGGATGTGATTTATTCTTTTTCATCACAGCTCCGAGGGGTTTGTTTGCTAAAGCTTGAAGCGTTTCATGGCTGTCACGGTTGCCGCCGAATGACACAGTATATTCAGTGAACCCAATAACTGCTTGGGTAACTTTGGAAATAACTCTGGTCTAAGCAGTTCAGTTAAGGACTCAGTGAAGTTCATAATGGAATTCCCGCTGTTAGCTGCTTCCAGTGTAGTCAAAGATAAAGTTAGGGATATGTGTCCTGATTTTTAGAGTTGAAGGATGCAAAAATATTAAGCAAAGGGAATGTACAATAACAACAGACACGTGTAATACAGCAGTGCTTTGCATTCAATAGCATCTCGGGTACACACTTAAAAAACCCAGGAAAACATGTCATCAGTCACACACCTTGCACAGACTGTAATTACCTCCGGTTTTCTTCTGAATTTAGGAAAAGGAAATAGCCACACACGTATTTCCTTTATTGCCTCAGCACTGTGCTTTTTTCTTTTTGCCATAATAAGGGGTGGTAATGTGATGAAGTGCTAGAAGCCATTTCTTCAAGGCTTAACCCTACTCAATATTTTACAGCGAAAAACAAATAATGGGTTTATAATTACATTGGAGCTGGTCCTTTCTGAAAGAGGCGAGGAAAGTAAAACCGCTTTAAGGGAAAGTAGCCAAGCCTTTATAATACATGGGACTATATAATGATTAGAATAAAAATAGTGTACATACACGACGGATGCATGAGATGTTGATGTGTGAAGCAGCTGTGTGGCCTGTGCAGTATATATGACGTTCCGGTTCATTTGAAGACAGGCAGGCAGCTATGATTAAACGAGCAGACCAGTGCGTTTCTGCAGTCGTGTCCAGTTGCACTTGCTCTTGCAGAAAGGCAGATTGATAAACTGAGTCAGCAGTTTGTGCGCTGGGTGTGCCCTCTGTCCGTTTCCTCCCTCACAACAGGAAACAGACTGTCCTCATTGCAACACAGCCACAGGGAAAACAGGGCACAAATGTGTTCTATTCAGGGGACACACACAGAAACACACAGTTGAGTTAGAGGGCAGTGTAAAGACAATGGCATGACGGTTAAGACAGGAGTGTTGGATTTGTTTAAAGGAATACTCACCCCTAAAATGACATCAGTTACTCAGTGTTTTTACCTGAATTTATGAATACATTTGCTCTGAAGAATCTGAAAATAGCTGAAAATGTAGAAAAATTCTGGTTCTTAGATTTGAATATATCAAAACATCTGTTTTAAACTCTCACACATCTGGTAATTTCACCAAAATCTGCTCTATTTTTGGACAAATTTTAACAATCTGTATGGAGTCCTGAGCATATGGCTGGATATAATTATGTTTTTATATAGTTTTGCTTTTATTAAACCCGCCCTTTATTTATTTACATTCCTGAAAGTTTTCATACTTTTTTGCCATTTTTTGGACTTTCATACCAGAAGAACTAAATTTTCTTTTCACGGGAACCTGCGGTGCGTAATTGATATACAGACGGTGATTATAAAGGTAAAATATTCCTTTTAAGGAAGCAGTCGGGTTGAACTCCTAATTCTGGCACAGCAGATTTTGGCTTCTCTGTGGGCCATCGTGGGAGAAACCAATCTCACAGCTTGTGGAGGCCTTCCTGTGGAATGATACCTCCAATGGGATTTGGCATTTCATGCATTATTTAAAAGGCTTTAGGAATGCACCTGAAAGAACCTCAGTAGCCAGTGTTTCTGCATAGTGGAGAAGAATAACAGTTTAACTTGCATTTTAACTCCCATTTATATTTCCATCACCATCAGGATGATAGATTCAGCTCAGACGAGACAGTAAAATGTGGAATTAATTAACTTAATGACTAGACAGATGAGCTTATTAATGAGTGAAATGAATACTTGATCAACATGTCTGTCTCTCATGACCACACATTCTGCAGGAGCTGTTGTATCATTTTTATCTTAACCACGTTCCAAGTTTATACGAAAAGTGTAGCAGTTTACCTTAAATCCAATCAGTACAACTCCCACTTTCAGACTGAGCTCTATTGATTCTCTTTTACTTATAGAGGCAACCTTTGCAAATTGCAGGACTGCAGCTTTTTTAGAATGTCATGAAAAGGAGACAAATGGCAGTAAAATGCGCCTCTGTTGTCACCTGCAGCTGTGCAGCAGTGACTCAGAAAATCAAGTGCACAAACTAATGAAGTTCCATGTGAATAGTAATGACTGATGATACCTCACATGGTGTCCATCTGTTTCCTTTACAGTGTGAGCTTTGCAGAAAATACTAAACTGTGAATGTAGGCATGACCCTCATCGGGGGTTTTGTGGATAAGTAATAGTACTGTTTCTAGTTTGTGGTCAGCCTTTCTGCAGACCAGAGGAGCTGTCCAGGGTTCTGACCACTTCCTAATTTCCCTGCTTTTTTCTGAGGATGTCCGGTCTGCAAGGCAGGGTGCAAGAGGCGTAAAAGACGGATATATCATTCAGCAAATATGGTTTGGGTCTGATCATTTTTTTTCAGTGATGCATTGTATACACAGCAATCGATAGCTCCAGTAATTGCCATTGGATCTGGACTGCAGCATGTGTGTCAATGAATCTCACCCTACCACTGTATTATATTGACCCAGCTCTAGTTTTCACCTCAACCTAATTCAACAGTCGTAATGGGGTTTGCTCTAATGAAAACACCAGCAGTATCAGGTTTGTTCTGTGCTTTATGGAATAATTAAAGGGTGCTCGGATGTCTTTGCCGATATTGTCGCAATAGGAAGCAGATGTTTAAGTAATGCATTGTGGAGTGAGGAGAAAGGTGCACAGCTAACAGAGGAGCAAAACAAACAAGTAAAGTAAGAGTGATGAGGAAGGATGAAAAAAATCACTCAGCCCAGCAGAGAATTAGACAGCAAAGCATTATACAGCAGAGAGGATCATTATTTCTTGAAGCCGATACAATAAAAGGCTGAGCAGTACACCCTGTCTGAGAGAAATCCTTGCAGCTACAGTAATGTTGTACCGGACCCTCCTTTCCCCATGAATACCTCATTGTTTTCTCCATGTGAAAGTGAAAAAAAGGTGACAAGGGGGCTCATAAATTTGCCTGGATGCAGCCATGCAGTAGCTTTATTGGCCCTTAGTGTTGTGGTTCACAGAACAGGCTACACTTTATTTCTCTGGTGAAAACAGTATTTTCCTCGCTGTTTGAAAGCCATTTACTGCAGTCTGCTTCGTAAAGGGCATAAAGTGAGGAGAATTGATTTAAGTTGCAGATGGTGTTATCAGTTTTCCCAACAGTGTAATTGTTATCTGACAGAGTTTTAAGCCTGATGATTGGGTTTTTGTCGGTGAAATGCACTTTGGGAGTCAGAGTTGTCTTCCGCTTACCGGGTACACAGACTTGTACCTTTGACTTTTTATCGAAGAAACACGTTTAAGGGCTGTCCTGAATACAGTTTTTTCGGGTTTTTGAAGCTTCAGTGAGATTGACACGCTAATATTCAAAGCTTCGACGGGCGCAGTGCCAGATGGATTTCACTGGGTGAAGATCTGATCGCGGACACTGTAGACAACACACTCCACCAGACGTGCCAGGCAGGCAAAATGCTCAAATTGTGATGCAATCCCGGCGTGGTTTGAAGCCACGTAGAGGACAAAACGAAACTGGGTCGTTGCTGAAAGGCAGCACAGATGTGACAGACTCAAGAGGACCGAGATCAGGTTTCGACCTGTCTTTCAAAAAGTCCTTTGTTTGTTTCTTGCTGTGGTAGTCACTTTTCCTTTGAATGCTTCTCTGTTGTTGTCTATGGACAGGAGGGGCTTCATTCCTTACTGTTTGATAAAAAAAATCAAGGAAAAAGTCCCCCACAGCATTCAAATACTGATTTGGTTATGCTAGAAACTTTGAAGCTCAGAAGCGTTTGGGTCAGCCCTAAAAAAAATTAAGTTGTGGATGCTCCTATGTAATTAAAAGTCACCTTAACAAGAACAGAGCTGGTGCCTTAAAAAGCTCCTCCTAGTTCTAAACCCTGAAACTGAAGCAGTTAAAGTCATTATTTTATAGTGACAATGTTCCTACTGTGAGATGTCTTACAAGAAAAAAGACCTTTCAGTAGTTCTGGTTGAGTCCATGAGATTGGATATCCACAGCATCGTTTCGGGGGAAACTCTTCCCAATACTGTACAACCACTACCTGCAGCCTCAAAGATAATCAACACCAAAGCACAAAAAGGAAGCTGTTTGCATCAGCAAAGGCAAGACGCTGCATTTATAATAAGCGCTGCATTGTCAGAGGAGACTTTTTTAAACACCCGGCGGAATATCAATGTATAATTTTGTGACAGCCACTAAGTTGTAGCTGGAATTTAAAGTCAGCCATGTCTTCGGCTGCCGGATTGATCCGTTCGAAAGTGTTGCACACCTCGTTGCCAGAAAGCTAAACGTAGCTGCTGTAATGAAGTTGCTGAATAAAGTGATGGCAGTAAATGAGGCGTTTTGTTACTGTACATGTCTTTAGCTGCATTACTGACACACTGCAGCATTCGTGTTTCTACCTGCTCAACAAAATCATTGAACCAGTGTTTTTTATTTTCTGCTTTCCAGGTCTGAATGTGACTCCTCCAGAATGGTCAGGTATGTCCAACTGGTCAGGTATGTTAGTGTTACTATATCTCCCTCTGCTCAGGACTGTACACCTGCCTGCATTTTGTGAAAAAAAATCTGTCTTGAAACACTCCTAAATCCTGTGCCTTTTGGTTGGAAAGGCTTTGAGGTGGTGTTATATAAGGCTTGTGTCTTGAGTGTGTAAAGCTGAATATCCTGGCTCCGTGGTGCTAGCCAGAGTAAGTGGTTTTCCTCTGTCTGAAGGATCGAGGCAGGCCTGATGCGGCGTCTGTTATTGGTGTTGTGGATATTACACTGTGGAAGAAATGATGAGATTTTATGTCAAGTGTTTTCCAAGGTCACATTCCACTGTTGTTAGCTTGTTCGCTGTGTGAACCGTGGTGGCTGGAGATTTGTAGGGGTGTCTCTGCTGAGTTAGGATGTGGGCTGATTTAAAACTGTAACGTGAAGCCATCATTGCTGTGAAAAAAGCGAAGAAATATGGCTTGCATGTAGACAGTCGATGGGCTTCTCTCACTGGTAAACACACTCCTTATCTGCAGCTTCTCTCTCTTTAGGGATGCTTCACTGTGGGATCCAAACAGCCTCTGTAGCTTTGTATTAAGGACCCGCCACTGTCTAGACAAGTTAAACAGAGTCTACAGCGCCTGTCCCGTGTTTTAGTGAAAATTTTCCAGGCCATGTCTGTTTTTTTTCCTTAGGTGCTTGACTGTCTGTGATCCCCAGGCCGCTTTTCTTCTGCTCTAAATGTCCTATCAGAAATTTGAAGTGAATCCAGTGGGCCACAGCCTGGAGATGTGTGCCAGGCTTTGCCTTTGTACCGTCGCAGGAAATGTGTTTGTGCACGCAGGAGTGAGAGACGTGCATGTGAAGTTTGCCTGTCACTCAGTAGCATCCATTCCCCGCCAAAAGTGGCGAACCAAATGAAAGGAAGAATCCTTGTAGAAAATAGGTTATATCAAACTTTAATATGTACTGTATAAAGTTATTTAAATCAGATCTCTCATTAGTGTTTCATATGCCTTATATAAATCACACTGTATGCTGTAATAAGAGGGTCGTGGATTCTGATCCGGCTGGGGGGTCCTCCATGTAGAGTTTGCATGTTCTCCCTGTGTCAGCATGACTTGAGTTCCTTTGAGCCTGAGTGCTTGTCTGTCTCTGTGTCTCTGTCCTGTGATTGTCTGCCAGCCTCTCGCCAAGAGTCAGCCGGGACTTGCAGCAGCCCCTTGTGCCCCAAGTTCGGATAAGCAGTTAAGGATAATGAATGAATGATTGGATTTATGCTGTAATGAATGTTACTTAAAGATTTAGAATTTAGAGTGTGTTTTCACTTGCAAAACTTTCCCTCAGGGGAAATTGCTTGTGGGCAAAATAGGAATTTCCTGAAAATTACTAAATAAACAAGTCAATGTTCAGTAATGTAAATCATGAAGTGTTGTTGCCAAGTGAGGAGTTTAGCTCTTTAAGCACACACATATTTCTGTTAACAGCAGTCTTCACTGGCATGTACAGGTACTGGAGAAGCTTCCTTGAAAAGTGCTTGAATTTGACCACTGAAAAAGTGCATGAACCCTGAAATGACCTATTAGTAAAACCTAAAAGACGGCAATAATGAACCATTTTCCTTGCCTGTGCTTTATTGTGGTGCAGAGTACCTCCAACATGGCGACTTCCGGTCTGATGATGCGCTGATGACGCGTCATGAAAACCCTCCATAGCTGAGTATACAAAATAGGCTTTTCATATATTACATATTATATTTCACATAGATTTATTTCTAGAATTTCCCAAAAACATAGTTCATTATTGAGATATGAAATGACTGATATCAGGGTAGAAGTTTTGGCCGTATTTGGCCGAGCCCTACAGAGGAAGGCTCTCTATATTATCATGAAATGTAATTCTGCAGCTGATATTAGACTCTAAAAGCAAAGCAGTGGAAATGAAGTACAAGGCTTCAGAGGCAAACAATCCCATCTCACCAAATTGATGCTTTGATGTGTTTGGAAACCTCCCAAATGGCAGCAGCCCTCTGCATATCTTTCTTGGTTGTGAATTTGGCCACGGTTTCTAAAATCTTCCCTTCATTAATATGAAGTTGGCTTGCCAGGACTGTTATACTGCTACTGTATAAGCTGAGGTTCGATCTTCATGTGCACGCCTCTACCAGCACGCTGTGAGTCATGTGACTTGTTTGGCAGCTACATGCATACAAGAGTTGGATGCACAAGCCATGATATTTCTGAATTAACGTGATTGCAGACTTCTGCTCAGCTTTGAGCAGTATACGTGATGGCACTGATCCTGCAAATTAGTGAAAAAAGATCAAGAGCAGCTCATCTCCCACTATGTCAGGTGCAGCTGCTGATACTACAGCAATGTTAAGCTGCTCAGCATTTATTTTGACTGCACTCCATCAAGTTGGTAAGGCTGGGCACTTAAATTGGACTAAATGGTACAAGGTGTTTTATGCAGGACTGACAGTGATTGTAAAGCAGTTTATTAAATTATATGTTATTGGCCAATAAACAAGGGAATAATAAAAGCCTTTACAAGTGGGTGAATGAATTCTTCAATAAACGGTCCACATTTTAAAGCAGTTAATCAAAAAATGCATAAATGCAAACAATACAAAGAGTGTTGAATGAAAGACTTGAGAAATAAATCTGTCCAGTAATTACATTTAATAACTAGAATAACAATTATTATTATGCCACAGCGGGAAAATTCAGAATACACATGGGGCTGCTCATGGTGAGGTGACCCAGGAGCTGTTGGGTGTTCGGTACCTTGCTCAACAGCACCTAGGCAGCGTCCAGGAAGTGAGCGGATACCTCTGTAGCTAGTAGATCAATTTAAAATGTGTATTTTTTTTCTGTAAGTCAGCATTCAGATTTAAAAACAGCGTCAACATTCACTTTTCAGTTAGCCAAATAATTACTTATATTGCAATCTGAGGCACAGAACCGGGTGGTGCTTTGACACCAGAGTCACACCAAGCAGTGGCCAACTGCGGCTTACATCTAGTATTACATTTTTCGGCAGCAGGGAGGTGTTTTTATGTGTTTCAGTCTGGAAGAAAATCTTTGTAACATATATCAACCTGTCACAGGACCGTTGGCTGCAGATATTCTCTGGCCGCAATTTGCCACTAAAAGTTAAACTATCCCCTGCTTTAACTTTGGCAACAGGATCGAACAGTGTCTTGTAGCAGCCGCCACAGCTCCTGTATAGAAATTGCATTGCAGCTCGCCACACATTGACACAAATTGGTGTGTTTTCAGCAACAAAGAGGATCAGAAAAGTGGTTCCACTGCAAGGCTGCATTCATTAACAACATACTATAGAAAACAGGCTCATGGCAGTGAAGCTGCAGCCTGTTACAACCCTGATTCCAAAAAAGTTGGGATGCTGTGTAAAATATAAATATTAATAACTACATAAATGTCTAATATACGTGACAGAATTTTGCTGCTGCTCCAACACTGTTAATTTTAAAGCAAAGAAAGACTGTTGGGATTTAATCGTCTGAGCCTGATTGTGAAATGTAATCACAACCTAAAACTTAATGTTACATATGAAATGCCACTGAATTTAAAGCACTGGCTTATCTGACTTAATTAAGTACTTTGAATCCCCCTCTTTTTACATTTTCTTAATATTTCTTTGCCTCCATACTGACACAGCTCCACTCCACTCCTCCCCAAAAACAATGAAGCAGCAACTTTCTGTATGCCACTGCCTCTAATGCTTTCCCGATGGATGCAGTATCAGTCTAATTATTCAGTAGCATCTCTTTAAAGTGAAGCAGGAGTTTCAAATCACTGCGACCATATCTGGGAATCAGTCACATGATTTATCTTGGCTCTGAGTTCCCCTTTGTATCAGAGCTCAAAAGCTGTTTGAAATCACTACAACTGCCAACACAGCACTCTGCTGACAACACACAGCAGACTTACAGTCACTTACATCTCTCGCCCCGTTAATATGCCACACCATGACACAAGTGAGCCTGGCTGTTTAAAATTTTGTGTGTTACATGGCTTGGTAGGTTTCATTATCATTAATAATGGAAAAGCCACTGAACTTGGCTCAGGCGCTATAAATAAATAAGCCCTGCTCCCGGAGGATTGCTTTGCACTGGTTTGATAGAAGTTTGAGTGTGTGTGTGTGCAGTGAGGGAGAGAGATTGGCCCTGTCGGTGATGAGGGGATTATTCTCATACACACTCCATGCCTAATGGCAGAGGAATAACAACATTGCGCTGTTTAATTGGTCTGCTGCTCTGTAATCAGAATAGATGACTTCATTCAGATGTGATTAGAACCTGGGTGAGATGGGCAGGCAGGTGCTCAACAGCCTCGGTGACCTGCTTTTATTGGATTGTTCTTCGCTGAGTGTCTGATGATGAGATGCTCTCCCACTCCCTGGTGCACTTTTGTGCTGCACTCATTCATAAACACTACGAGTGCACGACAGAAGCCTGCAGCGGAGGAGTAGTCCGGCACTTTGTTGCACCAATCGCAACAAGAGTGCAGGACGAGAGTCCTCTTCTCTACCGAGGAGCAGGTTTTGAAAGTCCATTAGTGCTCTTGTTATTTATACCTGTTTACTTGCTCATTGTAATGGATGGCAGCTGTTAATTGAGAATGTCTGAGTTGGAGGCTGAGCTATGGGGGGATTTTTAGGACAAATGTAGATGATGAAAATAACCAATATGGTGGCTGATGCTGTTAATTTTTCAGCTGGAATGAAAATAGAGCTTTTCTATGTCGATGTAGCAGACCTTGACTGCTTGTGGACACACAGACACACGGCTAGTCATAAATGCAGTATTTTGTGTGATATTAAGGTAGATCTACATTATTTAGTTTTATAGGTCTACAGGTGCATGAAAGCTGCATTAATAGACTCATTTTTCGGACCTAAGGTTAAGTCTTCTGACTCCGGCTCACGGCACTTTGCTACATGTCTTCCCCTCTCTCTCTCTCTCTCTCTCCCTCCCCCCTTTCATACCTTTCTCCCTCTGTACTGCCCAATAAAGGCAAAATGTGATTTAAATGCCTGTTAGTGGTTGTGCCTTCCACACAAATTGACGTATTTATGTGAATGTTGTTATTGATTTACGTCGTGCCGGCTCTATTGTCAACCAATTCCAGAAACAATAGCTGAGAAAATAAAGAATAAATAAAAATACTATAAATGGCTAACGAAAAATCAGTATCAGTCAATTTCTGACCTTTCAGATCGAAAACAAATAAGACATCACAAGTATCGTTTTCTTTATCACATATTGTGTATTGTGGACAGCATATAAACAGATGCCAATAGATACAGTACCGTCTTTGATAGGCCAATATTGGCTGATGATATTCGTCCACCAATATCTCAGTCAGGCTCTAGTCCGAGAACAAAAAAAGCTAATTGAAATTTGAAATGTGATTGCCCGGAAAGCCGTATCCTTTCTTTCTTCTTTGGACATGTTTGTTCAGACGCATTTGAAGGCCAGAGAAGCTTGGCAGAGAGCTGCAGTGTAGTGACTGACTGGAGGTATTCTGGAAGAAATCCTCGGCGGGGTCTGCGGCTTTTATTTCTCTGTAATTCTCCGCAGAGAGTTGGGGAAACAGAGAGGCAGGGATTATAAAGCCCCCCCTCCCCCTCCCCATTATTGTAGAGTCGACAATGAAGAGAATAAAGCTTTGCTGGGCTGTTGTTGTGGAGGTCAAAACCTCTCTCAAAGTGTGCCATAACAACAGCAGAAAGCAAAGTGTTTCCAATCAATTTAAACAGTAATTCAGACCGTCTTGTTGTTGTATTTGATGTAAAGGTACTGTGGGATCATTTACAATGCAGAATGAAATGCCAAAGGAATTAACATAAATGGGAGCGTAGAGACTGCACTCTTGCAACTTCTTTTGCTCCTAACAGATGATGCATTTGCTGTAATAACGATGGAGCTGCAGTTTTCTACCTGCAGGCAGGCCATTTCTCTAAAGCAGCACAATGTGTGGAGTGAGCTGTGCTTAATTCACACAGAAATCTAACCTAAAAAGAGCCGGCTGGCCGGTCCTCGGATGCACTGACAGTCCGTGTCAGGGCGGTTGAACTGATATTTGTCTGCAGGGAGGAGAGGTGACAGGGCTGTATTTCAGCGTCTCACCCTCAGCCGGCGCTCTCCGCAGGGACCACACAAACCTATCGTCTTCTCTCGTCTCTGTCGCCATCTCTTGTTGCCATGGTGAGCGATGCTCAACTTGGATGGGTAGGACATCGAGCCTGCTTGTATTTGTCCTTGTGTGCGAGTCCCTTTTGGCTGAGCAAACTGGATTCCAGGCCTTAATCAGGCATTGTTCTGAAAACATTTCTCTCTACAGGAATTAAATAAAACACAGCATGTGTGCAGTGTATGGTGAAATAAAACAAAGACAATGAAGGACATGTTTTTTTGAGGCTGAGAACATCTCTCCCGCAGTGGAAAAGAGCTGCCGTTTTTTATGAATTGTGGGAGTTTGTGCATCAGTCATTGCACTGACAGGTCTGAAACAAGGTCTGAGTGTTTGATTCTGCAGCACGATCACAGTAACTAATGGAAGACAGGAAGAAAACTCAGATTAATTCAAGGTTCACAGCTCCCAACTCCGCCAGAGCAGAGACATTAGCATTTCTTAAATTAATAATTCATTATGCCGAAACAGCAGCAAATGGCAGCAGCCATGACACAATTAGCCATTGATATTACTCAGGGCCTCAGCGCAGGATTTTTCACACAGAGCCTGAATATGAGCTGTGTTTAAGAATGAAGGATGCTTTTATTTTTTTGCCGTGAATGCTTTTGCAAAATGCATGACTGTGAATTAAAGGAGGAAAGCAAATCTCATGGAATATTAGCAATTATTCCCTCAACATGTGTACATGTAGTTTGTCTAAATCAACTAAGCTCTGGCCATCATTATAGGCTTGATGGCTTTCTGTAGCGAGCCAGATGTGGCTGTATGTTTTTTGATGAAGACCTCGTCCCCTGGGAGAGATGGCTGTCTGTTTTTGACTACAAATTGAATGCCTGATAAACGCCTGCCTGTGTGAGAAAGCCGGCTCTGTGAAAACCTTAACAAACAATAGATGAGAGGGAGCAGCGCCTCTGTGGAAATGCTATCCAGTGCAAGGAGATGAGAAATGTCTGAGCAATGATCAGTAGAGGACAAAACCGCTTTAACTGCAGTACACTGAGCACAAACTATGAAGCCGCACAGACACTACAAAGAAACTTACCCCAGTATAACCTCCTTTTTTTTCTTAGATCAACCACATAAATGTTTTTTTTCCTCCCTTAACATGTAATGAGCTAAATTTACAACTGCTCTGTTTCTTTCAATTTCTACCTTTGATTAGCACTAAAAATAGATTAGCAGGTATTTTTGGAACAAAATGTGACTGAAGTGTGTGATACTATAATAAATGTTTGATGAATAAAATATTTTCAATAATATGATTAAAATATAAACAAATATTTGCCATTAATACAAAAAAGTGTACTTAAGTACAACCTACTATCACTATCAAGTGCACTTAAGTCAAGTATATAAGATTTGTGTTGCACTGATTCAATCTGTGAATACATATAAGACTTTAAGTACATTAATCATGAGTGCACATGGACATACTGAGTACCAGTCAAAAGTTTGGACACACCTTCTCATTCAATGTTATTTCTTTATTTTTATTATATCTTCTACATTGTAAACTAAAATAGCAAACAAAATTTTTTAATCAAACCAGAATATGTTTTATATTTTAAATCAGGGGTGCCCAACCCCGGTCCTTGAGGGCAACAATCCTGCATGTTTTAGATGTTGCCCTCTTCCAACACACCTGATTCAAATGATCAGCTCATCATGAAGCTCTGCAGAAGCCTGATAACGATCTGATCATTTGAATCAGGTGTGTGCAGACCTGCAGCCACTCGGCCCTTTCCTGGATCAGTTTGACACCCCTGCAAGAAATTCCTCTAATTAACTCCTGACGAGGCGCACCTGTTAACTGAGCAAGAATGTCTTTGATTGCAGGAAATTCAGCATTATTTTCCTTCTGAAATCAGAAAAAGGGCTCCAACATTACTCTAAAGTGTAAAAGGTTCTTCCCAACTCTGACTGCAGGTCAACAATGGATCAAAAATGCAAAATGAGTGTTATTCACTGTGATAAGTTACTGGTTTGCATCTCAAAGAAGATCGTTTTCAAATTGGGAAACTTTCCATGGGAATTAACAGGAATTCATGAGAATGAGTGGGAATTAAACCAGAATTTACAAAATGGTTACAAAACGTTGGCCCTTAACAGGGAACTTAAATACAGTTTGGGAAATATATTTTAGCATAATCTTGACTAAAAAAAAGTACACTTGAATAACTTTGCTATTCCTCATTCACATGCATAAAGCACACTGTGTACTGCTGAGGCCACGCCCCCTACATGCACTGTGCACTCCTCCACCACATGCACACATGATTTGAGACCCCTGCACCACATGTTTGTGCTCAGACAGACACTACTGAGGCCACTCATTTGAGCCCATGGATTATATAAAGTAAAGTAAGTTTTGATGATATTATGGGGTAGATATATTTGATGTATGGTTTTAATGTTTAACTAGCAAATAGCACATGAAAATGTATTCATACAGTAGATAGCCTCATGACAAATTAGATGCTAAATAAGCTATAGCTAGCATCATTTCATTGACCAAATGAGGCTATCTTATCATGATGCTAGCTAAATGTGATGCTGTTTTTTTCTGCCTTTCTCCCCCAGCTTACCTTACCATGGAAAGTTTCTGGAAATGTATCGTAATGTTTTCACCCCTTTGCAACTCTGATCAATAATATAAACTGTACAGTGTATGAGTTGCAGTCAGTGGGCCAAAGCATGCTAATACTGATGTTTTAAGTGGAATATTGAAGTTGAAATGGTCAACTCAGCTTTGTTTTCATGTGTAGTAATGTTGTGTGTTGTGGTGTGTGCTTTGGTTATCTTGTGTGATTAGTGGTTTAAACCCAGTCATGCTTCACTGTTACTAAGAGGAAGTTACAGAATCCTTTATTACCAGGTTGTTTTGCACTACAGCACTGTTCTCAAACAGTCTGTGAAAAATGAAGTACACAGACATGAAAGTCACCAACCCCCAGCGGGAAACCTCTGAGGGAAAATGGATGTTTTTAATGCAGTGCAGTCATGTAACATTTAAAGGTTTCTTTCACATTTGCCCTTCTGTGTCAGCAGCCTGAGATGTGTTTTGTTTGTCCCTCTGTAGGAGGCATGCCTCCCTACCTGTCGAAGTCACGGAGAATCCTGGGAGGTTAACATCTGCCGGCTGCAGAAGAGCCGTCCCCTGCCGTAAATGGAAGTCGGCGTCCTTTGGGTACAGTAAGATGTTAATTTTATGACTGTGCTAAATGTTTGTCCCATGAGAACCTCAGCATTTCCAGCACCATGGCGCAGAAGTCTTGCTAATGTCTGAAAGTCATCAGAGATTTTTATCGATGCCCCGGTCATTAGCCCATTTTTTGGCAGATGGATTGGTCTTGACAGCTTGAAAACTTTGCTGTGTCCGAACATTTGAGTCTTTGCAGCTGTTCTCCAGTCATCAGCTTTTTATGATGCAGCAGTTTCAGCGCTGCAATGTTGTTTTCCTGATGTGCACAATGAACTTCAGTGGCCAAATGCACTGCAGGAGGAGATCATTAGGTTTATCCTTAATGAAATATGATCTCTGCGTATGTGCGCCTTCATCACTGCTCACCCATTAGCCTGTGCTGAGTTCGGAGCCTCTGTAAAAAAAACAAGGAGAGATGAGCGCAGACAGACGCATCAGTGGGACAGACTTAGGGGGCTTCAAAAGGCTGCCGAGAGTTTCAAAGACGCCTCCTAGTGCTGTGTGCCTCATCATCAAAAAGCAATGTGTGCCTAATCCATAGCCCACTTTTGGCTCATGTGCAGCCCAAAAATAAATCCCAGTGCATAGTGGGAACGTGTTCTATTTTTAAAGAGCAGTGTTCAGAAGATTCTGATGAGTAGGAACATCTGCGGGTTGTTTTTAGACTTTGGTAACGCTGCAGAAATAAGGAACGTGCTAGTTCTTGCTGATTAACACCTCACTCTGTTTGTCTCTGATTATCCCTGTGTGATTGTTGCTCTGTCAGTAATTTTCAAGCACAGCTGAAAGCTAATAGGTTAAATGGATCATGACTGTAAACAAGATGATGGCTGTGATCGGAGGTTGATTGTTTTCCTCTCCGGCTCAGCAGCGTTGTTTGTTTCTGTTTAGGCTCACACAGTCACACCATCATCAAGCCCTAATTGCCAAGTGATGGCAGTCAAACACCTGATCGTTCTGACTTTGCTGATTTATTGCAAGTGGTTGCTTTATTGCTGATCCCTGGAGGAAATTATTAAGATATAAGAGAGATTTTTGGTGAATATTCTGTCACAAATTCTACATTGCATTTCTGGTCGGTTTGACTGTGTGGATGTCAGTGAATGTGAGTGGGCAGCTCCCACACTGAATGCATGCCCTGGAAACATTTTTCAAGGTTCAGGATCACACACACTTAAACACACACTCGCCAGAAATGTTAAATGGCCGGACTGACAAAAAGTTGCTGCATAAATCAGACTGAAAGCAACATTTAGCATAAAGGCCTTGCTCTGTCATGTTTGACTTGTTTTTAGGTATTATTTCCTTAAAGTGAGACAGGAAAATCACTTTACATGAAGTGACAGAAGGTCCTGTGCCAGATTTAAACCAGGGATGTTGCAGTTGTATGGTACACGCTGTAGAGAAAACATTTTTCACTTCGTATCTGGAAAGAAATGTGAAAAAATTGGTGGGTAATCATTCTCCATTGAAGCAGTGGGGCTGGGTGAGGCTCTCGGTGAGTGATTGATCTTTGTGTATTTTCTGACTCTATGCATGTGGCATCAGAAGGAAGCGAGGAAGTGAAATATTAATTATTATGCCATTTGTGAGCTGCTGTGCCGTGCCCCCCAGTATGCTGAATCACTCCGCTTGTTTCAGATGTTTTGACTGAGCATATTGGAAAAGTTTAAAGAAAGCTTTAATTACACAAAATGTTTGTAGTTGCAGCACTATTCAGCAGAATAATGCCGCAACAAAAGGTGTTAGTTATTGCAGCCCAGTTTATTACAGCCAGTGTTATTTTAAGCCATTTGTTTGATGCAGTCGTTGTCTAAAAGTTTAGTAATTCCCACAGACTTTAGAAACAGAGTCGCAAAACATAAAAGGTATTAATGGGCCAACTTTGGTGTTGGAGTAGTGTTTACAGAGACCGGCCCGCTCAACATACGTCGGGGTGATCTCTGGGGACGACCAATCACATTCAGAGCAGAGCGGCTGGACTATAATAGCAAAAACAAACCCCAGGGATTCGTTTGAATTGTTGTTTTAGCTGTGTTTTTCTTCGCCTCTCTTTCCTTGTTTGCTCTCCTCTCATATTACTTTGTTCCTGGTCTTTATTGCTGTATACCTCTCTCCTCTGCCTCCTGCCCAGCAACAAAGCAATCACATTAATGTGATCAGCTATAAAGTTACATCGGCAATGTAATAGCTTATTTCCCATGCCTGATTGTGCATATTTGAGTCAATGCAGTTAACTAACGATGCAGGCGTTGGACCGCTGGTTATGATGATTCTGCTGCTTAGCCGACGTAGATGATCAGCAGAAGGAGTAAATTATATCAGAGCTACAACAATAAGCTCATAAACTGTTAAAATTGATGTCTTCACTCACTACCACCACAGGGTAACAGCCAGCTCATCCAAATAGTTGGAGCATAAAGGGAAACCGGTCTCACCAGGTTTTGTGATTGCAGGATTTGTGTAAAGTAAAAGGTGGAGCACATATTGTTGTGTTTCTATATGGTTCTGTTGAAATCTCTCTCATGAACAGACAGACTTTCCTTGGATTTTAGTATCTTGGTCTGTAATTATTCTTTTTTTGTTTTTAGTCCAGCAGGCTTTTTTTTTAGAGCAGAAGAGTTTAGTTTCTTATCCTACATGCACTTGATTAAAGCAGCTTTTAGGGATTACAAAAGAAGAATAAGCTTCATTTAGGGCTGCAACTAATGGCAGTTAATCTGTTGATTATTTCAGAGTTTTATAAATTAGTATTTTTGTTTATGAAATGTAAAACAAAGGAGAAAGTTCCATTACAAGTTGTGGCAGCCAACTATAGGGGTATTAAGATATACTGGTGATTTCCATCCATCCATTCTCTATTTAAAGGCTGAAATCAGAAATTATTACTTTAATTGATTAAACAACTGTAAAAGTTAATCAATTCTTCAGATTGTTGCAGATGAATTTTCTGCTGATTGACTGATTCATTCACAGACTAATTGTTTCCATTCTAATTCTTTTAATTGACAAAACTGCATTTGTTTTCTTTAAAAAACATCTACATTTGTCCCCAGTCCAGATGGATTATTACAAAATACAGTGGGATTGACCTTCAATTTCCTGTGGGATTCAGGGAACTAGGAAATGGAAATGTCAATGTGATTCCAAGATTTCACACACATGTACACGGATCACCAAGTCATAATACTGAGATGTAGCATGTGCGCTGATGCCTCAAGTGCAGTAGGATATTTGAATCTGAACAGAGGTGGTTGATTACCTGACCTCTATTTGAAACATGTTCATATTCCTCAACAATGTTCCTCAAGGTGTTTAATGTCTTTCCATTCTTGACTTGCCCGCACTGCTCGCTGGCACAGTCAATCAGCAGCCGGTAATAAAACCAGAGCCTGCAGACTCCAGAGCAGAGCGAGGAAATGATAGCGAAATGAAATGTAAAGCATAACTGAGCTAAATGTTAAAACAGGGAGCAGTGAATTAATAAAATGGAAAAAGGTGCATTACTGTAAGAGATGAATTATAAAACAGATACTTCCAAGATTCTATTAAATGCAAAAAATACTGAACTGCCACTACAGTATAAGTAAAAGGTGGAAATGGCTTCTTGATCTGCTACGCTTTATTAAACTCAATTTGAATTTAGCAACCAAAGTACAGCAGCAAAGCATAGTTTATGATAATAAATGGGGAAACATTTCAAGTCAGACAAAAACATTTATATTCACTTTTATAGTTTAAAATACATTTTCAACGAGGCAAAGCCATAATTCCTTGCAGTTCATTATGTAAACTAGTGGTGTCCAGACTGGAGGAGGAGGGGGGGGGGTATTAAAGGGCCCAAATATAAATAATGTAAAGATCTGCACTGCAAGCAAAACATGGACAGGTTTGAGAAAGGCCTGCAAGGTAAATTGAAAGCAGATGATGAAAATAAAACTAAATAAAAAACCCTTCCCAGGATGATGGGTCCAACAAAGCCAGGATTTAAAAGTTGGAGGCAGGTCTTTGCATCCAGTTGATGGAAGTTTTGTTCAGAGGAAGCGGACAAAACTTGAGTGTGGTATTTTTGTACCCTGTGGTAAGAAGTTTTTAAGTCTTACCCTGTTATTTTACATTTACTGAATAGTTTGTTCAGCGTTTAAAACAGACATATTCTCATCTTGAAAACAACAGCCGCCTCATGTTTATCCCAGTCTTCACCTGTTTGCAGCATGTGTACAGCAGCAGCCGTCGTGGACCTTTAGTCAGCTGCTGAAGCTACTTGAATTCAGCAGCCACCCTGACTTCCTAACCCTGCGCTGCTATGGGACACCAACCCACTAATACTGGGCTTTGCACTGGCCAAATTCAACTTGCTTCAGGTGATCAATGCACTGCCTGCAGCGCTGTAACAAAATAAGATTTGACCCATTTTAAGTCGTAAAAAAGGAAATTGACATGTGGGTGGTCATTGTTGATATTAGGGTGGCATCAACAAATGAATGATTGGAAAACACAGTTAAAAAAATAGATAAAAGCCCACAATGACATTCCCAAATCCACTATTGAGGTCCTGTCCAGCTGTAGAGAACACCTCCTGTTTTGGGGCTGTACAGTACAGTATGCCCCACATTCTGAACATTATTTCACCATCCCAATTAATCTGTGATGTTCCTTTTGGATTCCACCCTTTCGGGCGCCTTTCCTTCCCCTTGTTGTCTTCTGTAATGATCCCTCCCACTAACACGTCCTCCTGTGCAGCACTCCTGTTCTGAGGCCCATTATAAAAGAACACACATTGTGAAGAATCATCCCCTTTTGTTGCCATTGTGTTGTAAAGCTCGTATTGTCTTCCCTTGACTGTTGTGTCGAGTGTTCTGCAGCAGTGAGAGGTGAAAGCAGGAAGGGTGTTTATGTCAGGTTGAGAAAGTTAAAGTGGGGCAGTCAGTCAGGCCAATGGGGATGCAGGATTGCAGCTTATTGTGAGACAGGATAATTGGTCTGTACGGTTTACTGAGGGGAGAAGAATCTGGATTTATCTGAAGGCATGTGGCTGCAACTTGAAAGGAGACGGTACAAAAGCAGCGTGTTATGACCAGATCTGATGTAGGAATATAAATGACCCCATCAATAGAAGAAAAAACGACTTCCTCTGTGGCGGCTCCTCAGTGCCCTGATGAAAAAGCATGTTTTAACTGATTGGGGTATTGCCTGTGCAGTAGCTGCTGTATTCATCGCCTGCAGCTGCATTCTAGTTCAGTCCTGTCCAGAGTTAAGACCTCTCTGCACCCATCAAGCTCAGCTCAAGGCTGAATGAATGCTTTTAAATACCCAAGATGCCCTCCTATTCCTTTTTCCACACTTCACGCTTCTCCTTTGACTTTTTTTCTCGCTGCAGATATTCTCTTTCTTCTTCCTCTCAATCAAAAACCATCTGCTTCTCGGTATCCTCTAACCCTCTCTGACTCTGTTTGCTTATCTTCTACCATCTCCTCAATTAAGGAAACACATCTGATTTGATCGCTAGATACCGCCCAGGGCTTTACAGAGGTAATACTGGGCGGTCATGGTGTAAATCTTTCTGCAAATGTTTACATTTCCCTTAAAGCTCCCATGGTATTACCAAAAGGTCGTAAAGCAGCTTATATTACACCACTGCTCCGTTTATTTGTGGTCTGGGTTCTGATTTGGCGTCGGACCATTAGCACAGATCTAAACCAGGAGCTCCATTTCATGTTTAAATAATTCAGATGCTTTATGATATTCATTATGGTGAATGACTATTTCAGAACAGAACCTGTGATTATCTCCAGGCCCTCTAATAATACCACTGCAGAGCCTATTGATTCCTGGGAATAGCCTGCCTTCATGGGATCACAGACCCCCAGCCTGCCTGCCGCATACTTCCAGTGTGTTATTTGCTGACGGTTGGAGGCAGGAAGGCAGCTCCCGAGGCTGTGATGTAGCCGCAGGGATGAATATGGTGGACAAGTGACACAGGCAGTAGAAATGGAAAAGCATTACCATTTTGAACCTTGCATCATATCTGCTGTTGCGTGTATTCGCCTGCCGCCATCCCCGTCTGTACGGCCTCGACAATATCTGAGGTCATTCGGAAAAAGGGCTTAACGACACAGTAAACATTTATTGTATGCGGCGTCAAACAGTCCTTGGTAAAAGCAGAAGCAGTTGTTGTGTGCAAGAGTTAGGGTTTGTATTAAAGAGACGCAATGAAAGCTGCTTCCGGCTCCCATAAACTTCAGCCAGTTGTATGAATTCCTTCTTTATTGGCCCTTTTTATTTACTGCTGTTAGTATTGTATCGTTTTGATTCCACCAGATGGGAAATCACAACTCCACAATGATTTAATAGGCCTATGAAACAGAGAGCCCACTTCCATAATGTGTTTGAACTCTTGGGAAAGCTCTCAGTTTGTCTTTGAAGTTCCCAGATTCTGTTTCGTCATCACATTCTCTAAGAGTTAATTACCGGCTCCTCGCTGCGCTGTGAAGCTGGATCACTGGAAACTCTCCGTTTTGATTCTGGAGTGCAAACGGCCACGTGGCTTATGATAAGTTGCTCTGACTCTTAAATCAGAGCAGAGAATGTGAGGCTCCTCGTGCCATGTGCCTTTCACTTCAACCAGTTGATCCTTTTGGCTGATGAATATGTATATTTGGATATTTTGTGTGTGTGTAACTTCATTGTTTTGTACTCAGACAGCTGTGGCACACATGACACAATACAGTAAAGGCTGCCCAGCATCAGTTGAGAGAGTATTGGCTGTGTTTCACATGTAATTCAGTCCCTTTGCTATTCCAACTGTAGATTGAAAGATTGAAATAGCTGCTCCATCGAAATGTTGACTGTGGGTGTAAGTCTGATCTGGCGTTCTGTTTCTTGTCCCCTCCAGCAGAGTGATAGTGGGTGAAGCAAGGATTGAGGAATGTAGTGGCAATTCCCTCGAAAGTTTTTAAACTGTCACTTATTTCTGACATGCGTCTACTGTTCCACATTATGAAACGAATCACAGCTTTACTCACGGATCCGTTGATTTTCTCTGCATTTATTTTGGTAATCAAAAAATCCACAACATCCATGTCAACGTCCAAATAACCGGTTCAAGCTTGAGTTGATTTTGGCAGCATGTGGACAAAAGTGAGTGTTTCCCCCGAGCACCAGACTGCTATCAGGAAACTTCTCATTTTGCTGCACTGACAGTCCGCGCTGCTGCCCGGCTCTGTCCTGGTTCTGGTTCCTCAGTGCTGGTTCTCTTCCGTCCAGTGGACTCTGCAAAGTGCAGCAGTGTGCTGTCAGTGCTGGCTCCCAGAAAACTGGTGGAGCAGCAGGGTGAAGCTCTGCTGCTGGCCTGGGGAAAAGGTGTTGGTCTGGAAACTAAGCAAGCTCTTTAAAAAGTTCTGGCAAACTGATGAGCTTTTCAGTATTAATTCTTGCATTTTATAGGCCAAATTGATTAATTGGAAGACAGAAAAACATTGTATGAATAATGAAAAATAGATTATAAGAGATGTTTCTCGACTCTCCAAGTCCTTGATTGTATGAAAATGTTGATGTTAACGTCAAGATTTGATTAAATCTTTGATTGAAACTTTTTGACCACAGAAGGTAAAGCCATTATTAGACTATCAAGGCTAATGTCATGACAACTGTCAACTGACAACTTTTACATGGTATCAAGTGTGATTTAATAAAAGAAAAAAAACTATTTAGGGCAATACAGTTAAATTTCTGATTTTGCCGATGCTGCTTTTTATTTCGGCAATTAGAGTTAAAAGTTCATTTTGATTGATTTTCATTTTAGAAATTCAAATTGTGACCCTAAGAGTGGAGAGCCACACAGATGCACAGTAGCTGTGTAGACACAATACGCTGTATGAACAGAACAAGCATATGATGATAAATAATTGTTTGTGATGCTGGGAGATTGTGAAAGCCACTTGTGAAGATGTTACCTAACGTTTTGTTTTCCTCAGATAATTCTCTATTCAGTTTGTCCTGTGCTTTTTCTCAAAGGCGAGAGCTGTGAATCAGAGTGAAAGCACAAGATTACCTTGACTCGGTATCAAGCCATAATAACCAAGACGTCCTCTGAAACAGCAGATATTTTGCTAAAAGCAACAGCTTTAACACTTGATTCACATAACGGCCAGCAGTCAGCAAATGCCCATGACATTACTTTTGATATGGTCATGATTAAGGACAGATCCACACTGTGTAAATATGAATTACACATGAAAACAACAAGCGTTTGTAATCTGTATGCATGAAGAAGCAGCTTAATTATAGCCAAATGTGTGTTTTTCTTTTGTTTTAAATAAGAAAGGCAGGAGTTTGTGTTTCAGTCAAGGTTGAACAGGCTCATTGTGCCTGGAGTAAATGCAGCTCTTCAGCACTAATGAAAAGACACACACCTGTCTAGTGACAGTGCACAGGTGTTACATTTCAAGACAAAATCATGTGTGACATCAGTGTGAATTTAAAAGCCTCCAGGTGATACAAGCGCAACCGCTGCACCCTGAGCTCAGTGAAAACATGTCTTGAGCGTCCTTTTTTCTCTCTTTACCAGGTCCCACTCTCCCATGTAAATTAGATGTAGTATGAGATTAGTGATACTGTACGAGCCTCTCACGTAGCTTATCCTTTCAGCTTCATGTCACAGTAATATCAGGGAAAAAGGGGCCTCAGTGGGCTTCAGATCTATCTCCTGGACTGATAGGACGCATTTGCAATTCCATAGCTCTGTATCGCCGCTCACATCGAGCAGAGGGAGGGAGGGCTCACAGGGGGGAGGAGGAGGAGGTGAGGGAGCAAGGAGCAGCACACTTCTGCCAAGGAAATAAGACTGGAGAGCGTGATCGCTTGTTCTCAGCTGGTTTTGCAGCTCAAGAAGAGGGATTTTTTTCCGATATTAACAAGATGCTGCCGCCGCTGAATTGCATGTGTGGGGTGAGATCTGCGAGTGAGAAGCAGAAAGTGCCGATGACAGAGGGATTAGATCGTAGGAACAGATCTTTTTTTCCCTTCATGGGCCATAATAAAGCATGAATGAGTCGTACAAAAGCAGCACAACCTGATCAAGGAGCTCCGGACCGGCCTTTCATTATGTCTCAGTGTGTGATGTTGCATACTGATGGCATAATAAATACTAAATCCCATTTTAATTTGCCTTTGCTTCACATGTATTTAAAATACACATTTATCTTCCTTTCTCTATACTGTACCAGTCAAGAGGGACCTTTAAAAGTATTAAGAGAATAAAGATTAATTATTATTACTTTCACTTCAGTGCGTTGGACGTGAGTCACAGGGGGGCGTTTTTCTGCATGAGTACTGTGCTTCAAGTTTATTTTTCTGATGATACTTCCGTACTTATTTATTGAAGTGGGGTTGTTTGAGGTACTTTTCCTCAGGCAGTGTATTATCTACAGTAGATAGCGGTCAGTACACCCCCTGTTTGGAGAAGCAGGCAGGAGTGCTGGCAGGGAAGCTAAGCAATGTACTGCTGAGGTGTAATGTATTTTTACAACGTAAACACAAAAAAATCAATACCAGTTTATGTTTACAATTTATTGAGAATATTCTTACTTCATTATCTTGCCGTGAGAGTCTTTTTAGTTTAAGTTTATGTATGAAAACGGAAGCCGTCAAAGTCACCACACTCCATTAACGGCAGTCATTTAACCTCACAGACCAGAGAGATGCTGGTCTACTTCTGCCTGCATTGTTTAGTTGGTTAGTGTTATTGTGTGACTCTCAAAGGGTCAGTTCAGATTCATTAAAGTCATTAGTGTAGACCAGCAACTCCTGTGTTCTGTCAGGTAAAATTATGTTGTTTTTTTTGTCAGTGGACTCTGTGGTGAGATCTCCAACCTAAACAACAGAATAGGTTGTTTGTCTGTACCAACCATAACAACCCGTATAAGTGTTTAAGTGAGCGGCTCACGGTACAGAGTGGAGCTTTCTAAAAATTGTGCATACGTCATTATACATGCAAGTATTGTTTGTTGCGTTATAAAAGGCCATACATGCTGAGAGTGAAGTACAGTAGTTCCGAGGTAGAAATGACTACTGGAAGTGACATAAAACAAGATGCACAAAACGTGAGGCAAGGAAGTTCCATTATGTTTAAATCACATCGTTTACTGTTGTTTTCACATGAACCCGTTCTCCTGCGCTCGAAGTCAGATGTTTGTTCGACCCGCCTGCCCCAAGTCTAAATTCTGCCTTTTAAACTCGTCATGCATTATCATTATGGCGGCAAAAGGACGGCGGAGGACAGTCTTAAACGTAAATATGCGTCATGTTTTGCTGCCAGTACAAATGACCTATGGGGTTGTTTTTGAGGGGAGACCAGTCTGGGCTGGTAGTCCAGCCTTCTACAAATTGGGCATCTATTGACTGCATATCTACTGAAGGTGACACTCTGATTATGGGAAGGTTCTTCATACAACCCCACTTCAATAAATCGTAACTACCCTTTTAAGACACCAAGTTTAAATGTCTGACTTAAGGTTGATCTGAGTTCTTCTTCCACCTCTGGAAATATACTGGAGAGCAAGCACTGCAGCAGTTTCACATCAGTATTACTGACACCAGCTTATCGACGAGCATAAACTTCTGCGGTGGCAGCGGAGAGCCTCAGCACAGGCCCGGGGGGTCAAGAAAGCGCTCTGTCTGTACTTCACAGTTAGGAGCAGAGAGACAGCTCTTTGTTTGGCCTGCTATGAAAAGCTCGTCTGTCTTCTGCCTCTGATGTTCTCAGGCTGGAGGCCAAGTCAGTGACAGAAGGAGCCTTAGCACAGCGCTGTGCCCTCTGCCAGAGAGCTACAGAGAGGCTGAGCTGCGTTACATAGAAAAACCAGCAGGGAAACTAAGCTCCTCGCCCCTCGTCTCCAGCTTTGGGTGGTGGAGGTCACGATCTCATTGGAGTGCAGTTTGTCCAGCTGTTGACACTAATTTGAAGGGTTAGGAAAATGTTTTTGTGGAGTGAAACATAAAGGCGTATTTTAAGTTCAAAGTGGAAGATAACAGTGCTGAAATAACTTCAGACAACACAGGCTGTGTTGTTTTTATTATTTGAACTATAACTTGTTTTGATAAAGCACGTTGAATCCACATATGTCGGATTAATGTTGCTAAAGAAGCATGGAGCATGTTTTTTCTTCTCTTAGTCCGTCACACGTGGCTTTACAACAACACTGACTAACATCACTAATGGCACAGATCACTTCAGGCTGTTCATGCAGGAAGGTGATGGAGTGCCATCTTGTGGCGAGCAGCTCGTAGTGCTGCGGTGAGCGTCACTTCTCCTCCACTTGTCTCTCACCCTGTCACTCTCTCTCCCATCCTGGTGTGTTTGAAGTGGGCTGTAGTCTCATGAGAGGAGACGGGACCCCTGCAGAGCAGCTCAGCAGAGGACTAAATAATGCTTCCCACTGTTAGGCACTGACAGTTCCAACAGTGCTGCTGCTGCTCCTACATATTGTGCAGACGCACACAAAACGCTGCACAATGAACGTACAGTTTGTCTTGTTAAAGATTTATAAGATCGGAGAAAGCGAGCAACCCAAAAAAGAGGAAAACAGACTGTCCTCTGATGAGAACAAAGTGCTACATCAGTTTTGAGCATTTTTGTATACAGAACTTTCTGTCTTGTGACCTCCAGCAGTTGTGTATCTTTGTTATCTGTCTTTATATCAGCTACGACAGCTCAGCAGAGACTGACAGCCAGTTCAGTGAGAAACAAGTGATGGCAGAATACTCTGTGACTTTTAATTCCAGCAAAGAAAAACAAGTTTTTTTGCTGTTGTTGACAATGACAAATGTATACATCAAGACCCAAACCAGGAAAGCATTTACAAAAGATAGTGCTGCATCTCAGTATTAGTTTTTAGTTTTTTAATTTTCGTAGCTTAATGCCCAAAATAAATGCCCTAAGACGTCCCAAACACAGTAATAATGAAAAGGAAAGAGAGAATACAAATAGAGGGCAGGGTCTCTGCAGAGTCACACCACAACACACTTCAAGTGGGTCAGAGGTGATGGTTCAGAGGGATTACTTTTAGGAGTCTTTACATTGTTTTGTTTGAAAATCCTACATAGTTTATTTTTAGACTGAATCAATTTTTCTAAATTGTTGCTGATTAATGTGTTGTTAGTCGACTAATTGCTTCAGCTCGTGTGTGAAAACATGAGTCAATATCCAGCTCCAGCTCTGTCCTAGATTTTTCTCAGTTGTTTAAAATCGAAATAAAGATGCCCACTCATCCTCCTCCAGTGACTGCAGGCATTCTCCGGTTTCACCGCTCTGCTATCATACTGGTTTCCACTATATGTAGTAAATGTGATTCACTATGCAGGTTCTCCAGTTGGCTCCGTCTTCAAGAGGACAGACACAAGGCAATTAGGTTGGAACTCATCAGCATGCATTTACTGCCACGCTAAAAGGCTTCTGCGGTGTGTGTTCATGTGTGTTGTGCATTCACATTGTATGCACAACACAAATGTGCTGCCAGCCTCGAAAGCCTTCTGCACAGAATCCTGCAGCTATAGTCCAACAGCCCACATCACACACCGAGGCCAGCTGGATTAAACGGGGCCATATGGTGGCAGAGGAGAGTGGAGAGGCTGGCACAGGAAGGCCAACGTATGCAATATTTTACATCATAAAGGCTGCATAGCAACATGTCATGAAGCGTGCAGGGCCATGAAAGGCTAGAAAATTAAACTGGCATTTTGAAGATTAACTTCCGCCCTTGTATTTGCACTTTTGTGTTAAAAGGTGAATTGCTGAAACCATGAATTTAAGGTTATTCGTCAGTTTGAAAAAGCATCGAGCAACGCTCTGCTCCTCTGTGTTTATGTGCCCAGACTACTAACACTGGGCTCGCGGTTTGCTGATATGTTGTTGTGCAGAATGGAGCTGACCATTACCCCTGTCACAGCCCCTCCCCCTACAACCTTTTGCCATACACGTGCACACACATATACACACACAGTGAATAGGAGGTTAAATTACATGCCAAGCTTTGGTTTGAATTGTGCTTGAGTTTTACTGGAACACCTCTCTGATTAGCTGTCTCGGTGCTCTATCGGTGACATTACAAAGGCCATCAAGAAATGAGCAGGTAACTGGCCCTAGAGTCTGCTAGTTAGAGGCTGCAGTCTTGAGTACATCTAACAATTGAAAATGTTGAATAGAAATGTCAATTGTGTTAACCACAGAGCTGTGTCTAAAAGGGCTAAGAAGCTAAGGCTGTTCTTAGGAGAAAGGTATTGTAGTTGAATACAAACATGAACAGGCTCAATAGATTAAATGGCAGTGTCCTTATTGTTAAGATGTATGGGTTAAGATGGGTTGTCCTCTGAGGACACCACATACATTAGCACTCCTCTGCCTGAGCATGCAGTACATTTCATGGCAGTGTGAGAATCGAAGACGGGTTCCAGTTGAGAACTGGTTTTAAATAGTCTGATCAATGCTCACAATGCATTGCAAAAAAATGACGTCAAGCTTTTGCATCTACACTGCTCTAAATATGCAATAAAAAGGAATCGTATTGTAGAGGAGGAAAAGGTCAGCAGCGTGGCTTCACTTCACAAGTGAATTGTTGCTTGTAATGTCTTAAAATGATAAATTCCAGAAGGTTTGGGGACAAAAGCTTAAATTCTCTGCACAGCCACAGCTTCCCAACCGAGCAGTACGTTCGTTACCAAGGGCAAATATCCCGTTATAATTAACTCCACTCAGGCAGGTTAAGCAAAATCTTTCTTTGACTAAGAAAATCTAAATTAAAATTAATGCTGTGCAAATGTTCTCTCATTTCAATTTAACTGTGTTCAGGCTCAGACAGTTAAACAGTGGCCTTGGTGCTGAAAACCTGTGTAGGAACAATAAAGAATCGGATCAATAACTGAATCAATAATGGCGTTAGTATCAATAAAGTGTTTGAATTCCTTTCCTGAATCTGAACAAATGTTAAAAATCTTGCTTATAAAGAGCCGGATGATGTTTGAGTCAAAGATGATACAAGCAGGGCTCCCAGAGGTGTACACAAACACAAACAAGCATGCACAAACATGCACACATACAGTCACGCACACACAAATGGCTCGGGGACAAGCACATGTCGTAGCTGGAGAGATCAGCACTTGTGGATGATAATTAGACGGTACATATCCAGAGTAATTGCAGGGGGATGACGCACATATACAATTAGCCACTACACAAGTTCATTAAGAGAAAGACAAAGGTCTCGCAGCACTAGTCACCTTGGCGTTAACACTCGATACATCGACAGCACCGTGTGCCATCGAGTCTGCCCGGGGTGAAACACATCCTCCCCTGGAGACTGTTAGACACCAGCCCAGGGTTTCAGTCTCTACCCCACGGTGTGTGTGTGTGTGTGTGTGTGTTGCTTTATAAAGTCCTGATGAGAGCTGGTCTCCATAGACACTCTCCTGCCTGCCATCCTGCTTTGGATGCTGTTACCTGGAGAAGGTGTCAACAACAGAACCATCTATTTGCTAACAGGGACACAATCCAGAACAATCTACAGTACATTGTGAAAGAAATCTGTGGTTTGTGTTCTTTTTTTAAAAACACATTTTTGTGGCCATATTTTTTTTATTTTCCAGGTGAATTAAGATGGAATCTTCCATCTTATTCCTGCTTAATATTTCACGCTTCCTTTCTGGTTTTGGCATCACTTGTACATGATGCAATGTCTGTGCAAGCCACACGCTCTCTGTTTCTGCTAACTTCTGCTCCGTCCAGAACTGGAGACTGAAGCACAGTCTTAACTCTTTTACCAAATGACTTAATTTCCCTCTGATTCTCTTTGCCTCCATTATCTCCTCTCTCTTCTAGCTCTGTGGTGTTTCTTTTTTATGAAGACCATTACCCAGAGCTGTACATCTTCACCTGTTTGCGCCGTTCCTCACTGGACTGGAAAGCCTCATCAGTTTTGAAAGACACTACAGAGAAAAGTGCATTGATTTCAGAAGAGAGGAGGATGGAGATGGAGAGAGGGGAGAGAGGGGAGAGAGG
>CAFUXE010000677.1:431775-468073 GCA_903364295.1 Serranus cabrilla
GGAGTATGTGAGAAGAAGAAAAATGGGTAAAGAGGAGAAGGAGAAGAGAGAGGGAGTGAAAACAAAATGGGAGGGAGGGGAGAGAAGGCATGATAATGAGCCCTACCTCTGACACATCCTCCTGTTTCTATGGCGACCAAGGAGCCAATCATGTGGCCCTGCTGAGGACTGTACTACCGAGAGCAGATAAGAGGGTGGAGAGAGGCGTACGCAGAAGCTTCTGTCTGTTTTTGAGAGGCGGTGTAATCTTCCAGGAGCTCTCCTGCAGGTTGTGCCCTTGTACTTTTTATTGAGAAGTGGCAGCTTCCCCAGGCACTGACACCAGTAAAGAATTACCCATCATCCCCCGTGCTATAGGCTTCTCATCAGTGCTTAACAGACTGCTTCTTTAGGTTCTTGGCTCTACAACACCCACCCCACCCCTCCTCCTCCTCCTCCTCCTCCATCACCATCACCAGCCACCCCCCACCAGCCGCCAGCCTCTTGGACGCTCCTTGTTACATCACACACACCGCTCGCTGGCTGCCTGTGTTTGTGACTGGGAGAGGGGAGAGGGAGAGTGAATGTGAGTGAGCCCGTGTGCGCACGCCGTCTCAGTCACGCAGTCCCATTGACCAGCATACAGGATGGACAAGCCAAGCGTGTGGCGCGCCGTGGTGAGCAGCACGGACCCCAGGAGGACACGAGACCCCGGGTCCCACTCGAGCAGACCGGGCTCGGCCATGGGTTACCGGCTCTACGACATGTGAGTAGCGCGTTGGGTGTGAATGATGTCGGGGAGGATGACAGACGGGCTCGCCAGCCTGGGCGGCACTGGTGTAGCTCCCATTCATGGAGACAGCAGTGGAGTGGGTAGTGGTTGAGGAAAACACGGTGTCTACCTCTCTCCGGTGTGTGTGCTGAGTCACCTATGGCATCCAGACCTTGCTGTGTCCTCTCATGTTCCCTTCCTTCCTCTTAGTAAACAACATCTCCCTCCAGGGGAGGGGCGACGATGTGGAACATATGACCGTTTTAAAAAAAATCTCCCTCAGATAAATGAATAGCATGTGTCTTCATATGGTGAAACCTGACTGCTGTTTTGTATTTGCCCACCATTCTGACTGAAATCACAACAGAGTCATGTGAGTGACGGTTTCAGAGCCTCGGGTGGCTAAGAGAAATGACTCATTTCTGGATGACAGCTCTTACTGGGCACATGAGTTCCTTGCAGCTTCTGCCGTATATTTGTGGGTGTGAGTGTGTTCTCGTGTGTGATTGGTACAATGTGTATGCGTGTGTGGCATTGCTTGTGTGTGTGTGTAAAATGCGGCTGAGTCTGAGGTGTTATTTTTGGGATAGTGATGAGACCTACAGTCTGTGTGTCTCTGCTTCACTAAATCATGTGTCAGATCTGCCGGGATGAAAGGTGCACAGAATTAGATGGTGTTGTTTTTTTTGGAGTTCAGGTTTGTATTTGGTGCTGTAAAAGAAGAATTTTCTGCACATAATCTAGCCGTCGAGCTGCCGAGTACTCTACAGTATTTAGCTGAATAAGCACTCTATCTTGTTTCTCTGCAGAGGCACATTTTAAGTTTGTGTGTTTTTCTGCCGTAGTGTGTGTTCTGCATCACTTTAGGCCTGCATGTGTAAACATGTATTTGAATTTTTCACACATGTACTTACCAGATGGTGCATAACATTGAGCTGCATTACCCTGTCATGTCATGATTTAATGGCATACATGGGGATCAGTCATCTTAATGAATATGAGACCTTCATGGGTCTCCACTGAGTCCTTCACAGGCAATCTGCCCCTGCCGTGCACTGGCTTAAATCTCTGTCTCGTTTCCATGTGTACAGTACACATGGATGCATGAAAACATTCCTCAGATTCTCAAGTTCCTTCAGTGTACCGGTCATTTTAGTGCATGCTTCAGTCCTTTTTTGTTGTTGTCGCATAATAGGCAATTGTACGCCTTGGTCTGTCTGTGGTTCTGAGATAGTGGCTGATTTCTTTCCTTCCAGCTTTAGTTCAAAGAGAGCTTTAACCACAGAAAGTCACGTGACCAGCGGGCTCAGAGGCAGAGCTCAGGAAGGTGAATGTGGTGCAAATCGATGACTTTGTGAAACACTTGTGTAGGGGACAGAGGATGTGTGCTGCAGATTGACAGTAATGTGCGGGTTTGACTGTGTGTCAAACAGACTGAGGCTCACAGTTCCTCGCCAATACTCCTTTAATGAGGAGCTGGAGCGGGATGAGTGTGTTCTGTTGTAAATGTCATTTCATCACTGCTGGCAGGCCCCATCCCTCTGGAATTCTAATGCTGTGCTTACAACACTGGGAGACGAGGAGGAGGAGAACCTGGACTTTGTTGGCCTTTAAGGATACTACACTTCACTACTCTGGCCTTAACAGAGGCACTGGTCCCCCTGGGAAGAATCATGGAAATAGAATACTTATCTATTCTATTTCTCTGGGTAGGAATCTCTGAAATACGATCAGATAATTACAGTGTATTTTGCTCATTTTAGCGCATTGAAGAAAAATGCAAAATGCATTCAGGACAAGCTGAAGAAAAGAAGAACAGAGGTAATGACAATCGAACCAGGTGTGAAATGTGTATCCAGACCACACAGCAGTGACAGTAACTGTATGTTAACACACTAAGATAACAGAAATTTAGGAGAAAATACCAGAAATTCAACAATTCCTGAAACCAAATTAGAAACCATAGTAAAAAAACTGCATCAAAATAGAAACATAATGATAACATAATGATTTCAGGACAGGGATAACAAAGACATGAATCTCTCACCTTCAATTCTTTGAATTGATCTGGCTGTCGCACTTTATTTACTTATCTTCACAACATAAAAGAGGACATGGGACATTCATCACAGCAGCTACAGCAAACAAAACAACGCAATAAAAAAGATTGATCTATCCACTCGACGTATCGAGGTATTGAAAGTATCTCGCCATTGGAATGGTGGCCATGATAAAGTGCTGCTGAGCAGTGCAGTCAAGGTTCAGTGCAAATTAAGCACATTTATTGAACTGTATCTCTGCCCAGAAGAGAGAGGAATGAATTCCTCCAAGAGTGGGTGGTCAGAGCGGGCTAAATTTAATTGCGCCTCCTGCAAAACTTGTCCGTCATAAATATCTGGTGAAGACATTGGAGTGGTTTCTTATTTTTTTCGGAAAACTTCAATGATACAGTTTGCATGCAGGTCTTTGCAAATGCATTATTAATCCCTGATGAAAATCCCAATGCAAAGTACTTCAGTAAAAAAAATAGCGTCATGACTGAAGCATTAATTCTTATGACTTCCCTACTGCTCACGTGTATATCGCGACATGGTTCAAAAAATCTAACTGTAATTGTAAAGCGTGATTCACAGCACCAGAGTGGATTTGTCTGGGTGGTTTTGACACACTGTGCACCAGTGTTACTGGCCGTGTTGTTTAACAGTTGTTAACCTGGCTTGTGCGTGAAATTTTTGTAATTCCAGATCATGAAAGATTGAGTTGAGATGTGCACGTGTTCTTGTAACTGAATGCTAACTAATCCTGTTGTGTTATGTCCGTGACATAACCATTCACGAGGTTTGATCTTTGTGCATAGATTGTTTCCTGTGAATCATAATCACTTCCCTGTACTCATCACACTGACTATATAATATTGCACGGACAAGGTGGCCAATAAACATCGATGGTCTTTACCCTTTATTGAGATAATGTCATGCATCCACAGAGGGCATTCATGCCATAAAGCCGTTACAGCAGCAGGAATACCCATTCCCCATTATTGGCTGAGAGATTCTTAATGCGATGCCCCTGCTCAAGTGATGCCAGCGCTGATGAAAAAGAGAGTGCGTCACCAGAGCTGTAAGGCACTGACAGCACATTCCTTCACTTTGAGCCCAAGCCCTTGACAGCACAGTGTGCTAGGTCTGCAGACTGAGAGGGTGCACAAAGACAACTGCCAGCAGAGCTCCGAATATGCCTCCACTGGAGACAGCAACTGTAGGATGAATGCCGCTATTGCATGAGACAACAACTGCAATACAATGCATCGCATTGCCAGCACATGGGCTGGCACAGAGCTTGCTGTCAGTTCCTGTAGCCTCAGTGGACGCGGGCATAACATTACAGCGCTGGAAATGAGTCACTAGTTAAAGCAGGGATACATGCTGTATGTATATGCAGGCCTGTCTGCATAATAACCCTTTGATTTTTCACTTCTCTGATTGTCCACTGCCATAAATGATTACAGTCATTCTGTGAAGTGGATGTGATTATAGCTGTTAAAGCTCTGTCATTATTACTTCCGTCATTATACCAAGGGCTGTATAGTTTATTTATGGATCAGCTGTTTGATCTTTTCTTAATTCATACCTTAAGATTTCCTCTCCCGCTGCATTAATCATGTTCTGACAGAACAAACTACAATAGAGAGCACTATAGCCTCACACAATGGATTATGAATAGATGACAGTTGATGATAGAAGGGTCAAGAATCACCTCACTGACGTGTTTTGACAGCAGAGGTAAAAAGAGCTCAGAACAGTAGATCCTCCTGCCAAGTCAAGCAGTCTACTGTACCATTTCCCCCACCAAAGCTACAGTAGCTTTTTGCCAAAATAGTACAAACTTGGCCCAGGCCGTGCTCGGTCAGCTCAAAGACTGTCATTTGCACACTAAAACCTCAGCAGCTGGACATCTGTGGGCTGGCACTGAGTTTTCAGTGGCTGAGTTTGCAGCTGGAGCTGTGTCAGCCATGTGTAAGGATTATCAAACCAACGGGAGCTGCTGGGCTCTCGGGGGCACATCTCAGTGAGCTGAAGTTTCCTCAGGGGAGTAGCTAGTGTCTGATGCATCCGTGGTTTGAAACAGCCCATAATAAGCCCCTGTCTTTGCCAATAGCAAACGTCAGAAGCGACAGCACAGAGGGAGAGTTGTGTGCATCAGAAAAGGATGCATCTCCAGAACATTTTGTTCCTCTGGCAAAAAATAAAAACAGATATGAGGATATGTTTATCAGCCACAATGTTACATAATAACAGCCATACCAGGATATCACTGAGCATGTTATTTCTCATATTGATTCTTATTTCTATGGTTTCCTGTTTCATAATTGGAAAACGGCTTGAAGCCATTTCTGCAGAGTACATACTGACTGACTCATGCTTACACAGTATATCCTTTCTTTACATGTTTTTCACTTTCATGACTCTGAGAATTCTCTGTGCGCGCTGTGTTTACTTTATACAAGACATGTTAATCCTATCAGGGATTTTAAATGGTGAATCATCATCACGTGTAAGCAGAGGCTCAGCTATAAGCCTGTGCACATCATTCAACACACCATATCATTCATATGATTATTAAAGAAGATGCAGACGTCTCTTCTCTTTCATAGTCGAGTTGTGTGGTGTGCTTTTGACAATCGCAGCCTGCCGTGTTGGGCATGTGCACTGTGCTGGTGGTCCTGCGTCTAACTGTACCTTCTTTGACAGGGGAGACATCGCTCCTCATCAGTTCTGTTAGCCAGCCTCAGGTTATGAAAGGCCTTCAAGATAGCTGGCAGAGACTGAAGACTGTGGGATCCACCTCCAGCAGTCACAGAGGCTTTTCCCCACCTCTTTATGTTCCCTTTTCTTCGCCTTGCTGTTTGTCTCTGCCTTTGCTTTCTGCTTTTATACAAAGCCAAGCTGGAGGAGTGAGTCTGCTGGTATTATGGGTCTCTCCCTTCCTCCATGTGTGTGTGTCTCTCTCTCTCTCTCTCTCGTCCTGCTTTTGTCTCCACATCCCCCTTCTGTTCTGTCTTTTTTCCTCTCCACCTATCTTCTGCGTGGCTGCCAGCTAAACATCTGTACTGTGCTCATGCCAACTGCGCTGTAACTTTCATGTAAGATTATCTCCCCAGAGCACCCCAGTAAAATTACACAAAATGATATTATCTGCCATGTAGTATAAACTAACATGCTAGTCAGTTACTCTTGGGCTTCTCTCTTTCTCTGGTATCTCCCCACTGACTGCAGCAGTTGTGTTTCTATCTTTTATAGAAGAGGAAGCAAATCAGTGTGACACACCAGTCAGGCACATATGCAAAAAGTTCAGCTTGGACAGTTAAAATCACCACTATAAATCACCCTAATGTAGGTTTTAAAGTGCATTTCCCATGCAGCTGACATTAACTGTGTTTAATGATCTAAAAAATGTGTGTTGTTTTTGTGTAGAGATGTCGAAATTGGCCACTTGCGATCTAAAGTCTGCCATTTATTGAATGCTTCTCTGATGCAGTATGAATAAGACATAAATGAATTTCCATGATGTATGATGTGCTCTGAGTGAATCAGCATGCCCGTCAGGCTCCTCGTTCCCCTGATAACATCAGCTCATTGGCTCCAAAAGCTTTAAAAGCATGGAAGCTACTCCGGTCTGCCACCAGGGGGTGAACTTTTCTAACACATCCTTTCAGACAGGCTGTCCTTCACACACACATTATGAGCTCATGTACTTTAAATCCTCGTTATATTGTCTTTATCAGGGATTTTCAGTACAACTTTGCCAGCTTTTATTCTGTGATCTATGGTGGTTATTGTAGCTGTTCCAAATCACATTCTTTTTCTTTTTACTTTTTATCTACTGCAGCTGCCCTTACAGGCTGTGTACTGCTGCATGCAGTGTGCATATAACTGGGACGTACAACTCTGTGATGATGCTGTGACAACACAACAAAAAAGGAATTACAGAGATTTGTAAATCCTTGGAAACCTACATCTAATTGATTTGCAACATTTGTTTTTTATTAGAAACAGAAACAGATTTTTTTGAATCTGGGTTGTACTACTTCATAATAGCACCGCGCCTTGAACTTTGACCCTCTGGCAATAGACAGAAAAGCATGCTGGCTTGCATAATATTGCAAAATGCAACTGGATGTTCATGCTGTTTCTTTTTTGTTTTTGGAAAACTGAATTTGACATACTCTGAAATGGAGCATATTAAATCATTTTATGGCACATTGAAGTACAAGTACCTCAAAGTTGTACCTAAGTACAGTACCTCACAAGCCAGACAAAGGCTCAGTGTTACAGGGTAAAAGCTGTTATCCAGTCAGGTTCTTTGTAGGCAGGATGGCCACCATGCAAACAAGTTTATTTTAAGAGCCACCCGTAACTGTACAGTCTCTTACATTCTCGCTCCCCTGCATTGTTTCTCCAGTGCATTGTGGTGCAAGGACTCCCTGTCTGCTACTTTTCATTCAGCTCCCTCTTTCCATCCCTCCTCACACAGCGTGGACCAGGGGATTTTCTGCAGCAGGCCATTTTCTTTTGAAGTGCTTATTGACTGCACATCTCCCGCTCAGAGCAGGTCATGGTGAAATCCTTGGGGCATCTTATCAGTGATTGACTGGGTCAGTAGCAGAGAGAAGTGGTGTCCCTGCACGCTCAATATCAGCCAGCATCAGTGTGCTACAGTGCGATCCTACAGGAACAACGGCGGAGACAATGAGAGCTTGTCAAATTAGGGCATTTATTGTGATTGATGGCCGAGCAGATATCATTGTCTGTCTTTTATAGAGTGCAGATTCATATTGATCCACCTGCAGTGCAATGTGGATTTTATTCAGGAAGGGAGGAAATAAATGTCAAGTTTTAATATCCTCTCCCTGTTTTTTTACTTACAAACACAAAACACTCTTGGTAGCTTTCTGTGATCTGTTTTATGATCGACCTTGAGTCTGACCTCTGCAGGAATGCACTGACATTCATTTTTAAAGGTTCGTGCTGGCATTGCATCAGAAATAATGGTGGCGTATAAGGTCCTAGATTTGAATCCGTCAAGCACCTTTGTTGCATGTTTCCGCTAAATGTTCTGTCATTTTTTAATGACAGTTAAAAATGATCTGTCACTGGATACACTGCACCCTTGTCAAACTACTGAAAAATACTGACAGCAATCAAAACGTTAGCATGGGTGTAGGCCTGCATTGTGATTCTTGGAAAGAATGTTCCTTTTCAATGCACTTTAAATATCACACATACCAGTTCACCACACCTGTGGACGTGCCAGTGCACGCCATGTTGAACAATCCATCCATGTACTTATTAAATCATGTCCCATTGTGCTTGTATACACACTCGCCCCACTCTTCATCCTACAAAAAAACAAATAATTGCCGTCATGTGTGCTTGAATGGGAGCCACCTGCGTTTTATGCCAGTTACTGCTGCAATAATTGCTCTTCCTTGCCTTTGACAGACTCTAGTATATTCTGCACAGTGAAACAGTGGGGTTTCCACCCACACTGACGGCAAACAGATGAATTAAAAAGAAGGAACTAAAAGGGTTCTCCATCTGGCATGAGTAAATCGTCACGTTGAACAACAGACATCATGTCCTTTCGGAAATAGTGAGAAAAATATTTCTAAGTGCAGTCGCTTACCTTTTAACTGCAACCTTAATTACAGTTTGTGGATTTTATCTCTGACATTAGCCTCTGTCGCTAAATATGATCTGATAATCTGCTCTAAATGTGTCTTTATTCTCCGGCAAATGATGTGTAACCACTTCTATTCAGAGTGCAGACATTTAAACTGGAAGACACTCACACTTGTTATGTGAGGAGAACGTGAAATGTTAACTCGCTGAAAGCTGTTTTTCATCAATGAGGACTGAGATGAAGAGCTCAGATAAGAGAAGACACATTCAGTGTGTGGTCATTTTCTGTGAGATGTGTTTCAATAAGGAGGCCTGGATTGTGACAAAGGGCTCATGAATAGTGTGTAGATTAATTAATTCCTTAGTGTCCCTGCTGTTCACACAGACTCTCAGTATAGCCTTTGTGCTGCCCTGGCCTTTCTATATGTTGGCTTGGGAAAACAGTGGCAGCCCATATTATGCCAGGAGGTGTGTGAAAAGAGTCATGTGGAGATCACTTGTCAGGCGAAACAGATCTAACTATAGCAATTAGTGTGTAAATGTGCAAATATGCACACAAATTAATGCCTGTTTATTTGCGTGTTTGTGTTTGCATGTGCGATTCCACTTGTTTGTGTAAATATGCAGTATTTTCAGTGTTTGTGTGTTTGGACTCTGGCAGCGGCTGAATATTGATGAGAGGCCCTTCCACACCCCTTTTCCCATGACTGCTGGGACGGGGTGGCACTGCAGCGTGGCACTGCATCTCTCTCCGGCAGAGAAAGAACAGGGCTGTGCTTGTGTTCAAGTGCAAAACCCCCTTTAGCAAGAAATCTTTCTATGTGTCTTATAGCTCTGCTAAGCACTGCAGCAGATTTGGACATGCTGCTAATGAAGACACACACTTCTTTGAAACAGATTTAGCTTAGCTGGCCTTTAAACACACAGAATTCAATTTAACCACATTCTCCATGCATAGCTCTGTCGTTGCAACACTCACATCTCAGCTTTACAGAATAATGAATCACGACCAGAACGGAGCATTTAAACAAGCAATTTATGTGCAATTTTATTTTCTGTGATACTTCCATGACCCTGATGAGTCACTGACGAAACATGAGAGCACTCAGAAGAGTATATTTATTTCAAACAAAGCATGTGTATAAACTCATGTGGTCATACAACATTGCAGCAGCCCCTCCCCGCTGCAAAACCGACCAATCACAGGCCGCTCTGCCAGGCTTCCATTTGAAGCTTCAGTAGTACGGTAGTGTTGCCCAGCAACCAGAATCGGCACATTTCTGGGAGGTCCTGTGTGGATGGCAGCCGCTGTAAGAGGGAGAGGGAGAGAGCAAGAGGCAGAGGATCAGGAGAAGGGGACAGAGATAGGAGGAGGTTCAGGATTTAACTGGAGGAAGAAGAGAAAGGAGGAGGATGGTGTTAGTGAAGAAGGAGTGAGAGGAAAAAACAAATCTGCCGCCTCATTAGAAAGTTTGTTCGCGCAGCAGAGGAGACGGAGGAGGAGGCCATTGATGATCCCTGTTGAGTCTGTGCTTGTTCAAACAGGGATGAGCGACTTTCGGAGGATTCCTCCTCGTATCTGCGCTCCTACACATTCCAGTACCTGTGCCTGCTGGAGCGGTGCAGAGCTTCGGCTGTAGCCATGTTGTCTCAGAGGATCCTGGGCTGACGCACTGTGTTTAGGGACTGGCACAGAGGACAGACTGAGTGACCTGGATAGGAGCTAAAAGAGAGCTGAAGCTTTTTTAGGGAGGTGGATTCCTGAGCGTTAACACCGGATCCAAATCGGTTCTGTAGAGGGTTCATGAAAGGCCTGAGACGGGTCCAGCAGTGATGTGGTTGTTCTGGGCGGGCTAAAAGCACTCAGGCTGTCATCTAGTGGCAGTGTGGAAGCTGGAGCTCCAGAGGAGGACAGATCCGACGTCCACGCCAGGGACTCGCTGGCTGAAGAGATGAGCAGGGTCCTGCTCCTGTGATGCCATGGTGCTTTTTAATGTTGCTGGATCCTGCTGCTCTTCTGCCCTGTTGATTGTCTGAGCTGAGGATGTGGAAGTTCAAAGCGTTTTGCCTGGATTACTGGCATGTGCTGTGTTTGCACCCACACAACAACTTTTATAAGAGGTATGTTTGACAATGGCTGCGTTCTGCAGTTCGATCGTTACATGTACTTCTGTGTGTTTCGGACAACTCGTTATTATCACAGCGCTGTCAGCTTGTTGATGTTGCCGCTCCCGACTTTAAGCAAATCAATTTGATTTAAAAGAGAATTACCTCATCAGGCATGGCTGATTTATGGAGAAACTGTTGTGGTGCTCAGCTCTGCACGCTGACATCCTGGCTGACTGACAGAGACATTACTCAGGAGCGTGCGAGCCGGCTGAACCTTTATCGATTTCTCCGAGCGAACCGGGTTACAACTGTTATTTTGTAGAAGCACTTGGTTAAGTAACTTAGTACTTAGAATGATCTCGTTTGTGTCGGTTGTCTGTTTAGCATCGGCGCTGCTGAAAAGCACACGATGGGCTTTCTCTGGCTGAATTCATTCATCTGTGTCCCACCGGGACCTCTCCTCTTTCACCTTTCACCTACTGCATTCTGCAGGCTGATAACATCATGGGGGAGCAAAGATTTTTATGAATTTATAATGTGTTTGGGGATTTATTCTTCTCTCCCCACAACACGTCAAACATGTCATCAGATTTGATTTAATGTCCTTAGGTGACACTTAAAACTATAAATCACAGCAGTGAATCAGAGGATGAAAGATACAGCTTCAACATCATGTTTGTTTTTAATTTTTTTAGATCTAATCGAGGTTTTACCACTGATATATCTTTTTCTCAGCTTGCAGGTATGTTAAAAAGGTGCACGCTCCTCTCTCACACTGTAAATTACTCACCCCATCCCCCTGCTGCTGTGTTGAGACCATTATACTGCCCATCACGACACAGAGATCTGATGCTCCACATTCCATACATACACTCCACCCACTCAAACTGAGATGCATATAGAGGTGTTTTGCACAAAACAACCACTATCTGTTGGAGATAAGAAAAAGATGGATATACAAATGGATTTTCCACGATGATAAAGGTGCTTTAATGTTTGGGTGGTCTTCATTTCTTGCTCAAGCCAGATGCTCTGTAATCTCATGTGTGTATTTAACGCTGCAATTTCTGCCTCAAAGGACTGTAGTTGCTCAGAATTGTTCCTCACTTTTATTCAGTGTAATTCTTTGGTTGTGCAGACACGAGCTACAATATTTTTTCTTCATTTTCCTCCTGCTCCTGCTTAGATAGAAGCAGTTGTGTTTCCTTCATGCACATCCTGCCGTGCAGATGTTTGATGTCTGAATCAGACGTGAGCTGATGTGTGAAGACTGATCCGGTACCTGTGAAAATCAGGAGCAGTCATATCTCTATATGCTAACGAATTCACACATATATAAACACACACTTTGTCATAAGCATTAGTATGCTGAAGGTGAGGATACAGTATGTCCATGATTCATTAATAATGCATCACCGCTTCAGCTGGCAACTCCTCTTTGAACGTAGGCTTCAGGGAACCCCCCGCAGCTGTTGGTGCTACCTCAAGACCACATATATTATCATCATTTCAAGTCAGGTTTCAGAAACCGTGTTGTCTCCTTAGTTAAAGGGGCATTAACCTAATCTTTTGCTGCTGATGGTAGATCTGTGAGTCTGTGACTCAGTGGTCTTTGGCATTATTTAGGACGATTGTTGACTTTTTTCCACACACTCTGAACAAGTCATAATGTGTCTAATCCTGCAGAGTTACTGGAATATTCTGGTCATTGGGCGTAACTCATTACATTGCTCTGGCTCCAGTGTAACATAGTCAGATTGTATTCCAGGACTGAGCCTGTGTTGTTAAAGCAAGGTCAGTGTAGTAACTCAAAACAGCCTCTCCCAGCTGCTGAACTGGGGTTCACCCTCCCTCCTGCGTGGCCTTCCCATTGAGAGCAGTGTGATTGTTGGACATGTGCCCAAATATTACCATACACACAGGGACTGAAAGCTCTCTCATGCTCCTTCTATCTCTCCATCTATCTCTATCACTCTGTTTCTGCCCCTCTCTCTCTCCAAGAGTCACTTCCACATAAACACAAGCGCACATCAAACACACAACATAGGCCCTGCCCATCACCATTGGGGAGCAGCAGATGAGTGAAAGATTGTATTGGACGGCAGAAAAAGGAACAAAAAGGAAGGGGTGTCTGCAGAGAGCAGAGAGAGGACTGGTGTGTGGTTCGCTGTGGGTGGAGAGCTTTTGTTACGAAGAGGGATGATTTTCTTCTGCTATATGTACTGGGCCTTTACCTTACTTGGTCATCAGGCAGCCTGCTAGAGCAGCAACTCTGAGCCCAACATAAACTGGGGCAGGGAGAACTCCGAAAAGGCACAGACAAAGTAACTTTAGCAGCGAAAGAATGAATTTCTCTGTGGGTTTTTCTATGGAAAGTGAAGGATGTGGGGTGTAATTTGTGGTCGAGGAGGGAGTGAGCACAGACTGTACTTTTGGTGGCTCTTTTAGGGGGAGTTGCTGCAGTTTAGTGTTTTTGAAACTTTTTTTTTTTTGGGAACCCTTCAGTGCCATGCGCACTTTTTTCGGGCATGTCTGATGCCTCCGGTGATGTCACTGCCATGTGGAATGCGATGTGGAAGTACTGCATAACCAGCCGAACTATAAGGTAGGAGAACATCTGGACGGGCCGGCGTGGATGGCAGCCGCCTGTAGTATAAGTGGTGGTTTGTCGTTCGGACTGACCGCAGCAGTCTGTGCAGATATTTCTGACGTTCCACTGATCAAATAACATTCCTGTCTATATGCTCAAGCTCGATGGTTTCCTCTCCAAAACCACGGAAATATATTATCACTGGCACACAGCTGAGAAAGGCAGACAGTGAACAGTAAAGGCATTTTCAAGGTCTTCCAGGGCAGTCTACTTCAGCAAGGACGTGTATGTGATAATGAAGATTTAAGAATAATCTGGCTATTCTTTTTCTTTATCTCTTTTAAGCCTTATTATCACTTAACTTTGTATTAGAAGAATACAGCAAGAATGTCCTCCAACTGCAGGATTCAAATCTCTGAAATAACACAGAAAGCAGCACAAAGATTATCATTATTATGTATTACATAGAAAAGATTTCCTCTTATTATTTCAAGGCCATAGTGATGGGATTACGTGATTGGTCGACCAATTTTTTCATCTAGTTTTGCACTTTTCTGTTACATTCAACCTTTGATTCTAATCACGTAGCCTCAGGGAAACTAAAAGGAAACTAAAAGTACTTATCTGTCCTCGAGAACTTTTGTATCGTGCATAATGTTGACCTCTGCAAACATTCAGGCCTTTCATATATTCTGTCTTGGATTTTTTTTTTTTTTTTTGTACAGTTCATTTTTCTTCAGATTTTTATTTCTTTTCATGGTGAGCAAAGCAAATGTTTCTCAGATACAGTACCAGACAAAAGTTTGGACACACCTTCAATTGAATGTGTTTTTCTTTATTTTCATGATATTTCTACATTGTAGATTAATATTAAAGACATCAGAATATTGTAGTAAACAAAATGTGTTTTTTTTATTTTAGATTCAAAGTAGCCACCTTTTGCTCTGATCTCAAACACATTAAGAAGGCCAGAAATTCCACTAATTAACTCTTGGCGAGGTGCACCTGTTAAGTAAAACCACTCCAGGTGAGCAGCTCATGAATCTGACTGAGAATAAGAGAAGTGTGCAAATCTGTCATCAAAGCAAAAGCTTGAAGAATCTAAAATATAAAAGATTCTGCTTTATTCAACACCTTCTTTTAAGACAAAATTCCATATTTGTTCTTTCACATTTTTCATATTCTCATATTCCTATTTTGGCCATATCGCCAAATGTTCATATGAGTGAAAAAGTCGAATGCAACATTATCCAGAATAATTAATTTTTCTTTTATAAAGCGATAAGAACGGAAAAAACACCCTTAGACACTGGGCTGCTGTTCGATACAACACGTCGGTTATGGGGTTTTTGAGTCTGATACAGATTTCAGAGTGGAAAATTTAGTGAGGACCGATATGGTGGTCAATATAGTATTTTTTAGAGCTGGAATAAAAATAGTCCTTTTTTAATGTGGATTGTGCACCAATTTTTCACCACTCTGCAAACGTACCCAGAGAGCTACTGTCTCAAACATAAAACTTTATTAAAGAATATTTAACATTGTTAAATTAAAGAATAAACAGGAATAAATACATAGCTGAATAAATAGAATTGCTGACTATTGAAAAAAAATAATAGCCAACACCATTTCTAAATCATACCATACAGGTTCTACATTATTTGTTGTGTAAAAAAAAAAGTTTTTATAAGAACACATATCGGGCAGCATATACACCAAACCAATAGGCCAATATCGGCCGATAATATCTGTCAAACAATATATCTGTCGGGCTCCACTGGTGACAACTGGGCATATTACAGGCTCAAATTGGGCTACTATGTCAGTATCAGTAACTGCATGTATCCTCCTTACTCATCCAGTTTCTAAACCCCCACTCTTTCCTCTTTACCCTTTTTATTTTCATCTCTCCACTTTCCTGGTTGACACTTAGGGGAAGGAAACAAGACAAAAAGAACAATATTTTCGAGCCAGTGGAGGTAAACATCCTAAACGGATTAATGCTAACCTGCTAAATGTCTGAGAGATTAAAGCAGCGAGGCGATTCATGACTCAGACAGGAATCCGGTGGCAGCGACACCGTAGACACCAGGGTACATCTGATACGACTCTGGTTCTGTGTCAGAGAGTACGGCAACAGCATTACTTATTTAATGCGTGCAGATCTGGAGCTTGTCACCAGTGCCTCCTCGTCCCATCGTGGATATCCATGGGATGGAGTAAGGAGGAAGCTCTGTAGAGTCTCATCTGAATGTGCTGGGATATTAAACACCGCCTGACAGAACTGCTGTGCTTCATACTAGGTAAATGGCTCCAACAGGATTTAACAGTGGGAACATTAACACAAATTGGTGTTGGCCTGGACCGGACCTGGAGAGTAGGTGATCATGCTTGTAGATCAAATGAGAGCAGGCCTTGACCCCTTTGTTGGTCCCCTGCTTTGGTACGCTGGCTTTGTGACAAGTGAGGTCTTTTTTTGAAGGGAAGGAGGGGGGTTTAAAAGGAACTGCTTGTAATGGAAAAGTAGCAACCTGCCAAAGCGAACTTGCATTTCCACTGTGGCGAGTGAAAAAATACTCCTCTGGGTGGAAAAGCTTAGACGTGTCTAGGATGGAAGCCGTATTCTGGTCAGAAATGTCAGGATGATTGAGATCTCAAGTTGCAGTTAGCCTGAGTGGACTGTTTTTCTTGTCTTGCATATTTGCTGCAGAAAGGATTAAATTCATAGTAATGTTCCTTTTGTAATTATAGTATACATGTACAGAGGTGGACCGCGGTCACACAGCCTGGTGCCAGGCCCAAATGTAGTTGTTTATAGTTGATTCAGCAGATTTCCACTTACCTGTTTGTAAATTTCATTTTTGTACTCATGCTTGTCCAAATGCGTATCCAGTGGAAAATAGGTTTACACTGCAACAATCTGTATCCTCAGGCTATTGCCATTGGCTGGCCTCCACAGTGGGGTGCATCATTATGGATGTATTTTTTAAATCAGTGCCTGACCAGAAAAAAAAGAGCTCGCTATGTGTTTGTGTTAGTTTAAAGCGGTTTACATGACATCTAAAACTCTTTATATGCTCGGGCTTTTCACTGATATATGCTTAAGTTGCAGTCAGTGTCCACACGGCTGAATAATTAACAGCTGTGTCGCTCCCAGAGGGACATCAGCATTGTGTGGGAAGATCTTTACATTACTTTCATATTACCATTTAAGAGTGATAGTTTTGTGTTATAGACTGGCTTCCTGTTTGCTGGAAGGACATGTGATCCTGGCAGTAATAAACGGCCTAATGTGGTGTGGCCATAAGGGAAAGGCTTGAGAATAAACTACAGTGTCACTGTCTCTTCACCTCTTATTGCTGCAGGGTTGCAACATGATGGGAGAATATATTTGGGAACATTGGCTCTGCTGCAGTATCTACACAGCTCATGTTAAGCTGTACAGCTTTTGAAATGCTAATCATCTGAGGAAGCCAGTTTGTTTACTCTAATGCTCAAGAATGCCACCCTCTGGAGAACGCGCCTTTCATGTTCAGGGTGTTTACTGAGGTGTCTGATGAGGAAAAATGCATACAGTACAAATAAAAACACATATGGTAGGAAAAAATGTCATGTTTCCAGTAATATCTCCCAGTCTTCTTTCCTGTACATGTTGTTAGTATGATGAAGCACAGCCGTAATATGTGCTACTGCTCTGCTCTTTGTGATGAGTTAGAGGCTGTGAAAGCTCAGGGGGAAACACAGGCGCTGTCTCTTTCTGTCGCTTTTTTTGCTGTTACTCTACTTTTGATGACATATTCCTTTGCATCTCTTCACAGCGCTTGCCTGGAGAATAATGAGGGTGTGTGCTGCATTAACTTATGTAATGGCCAGCGCGAGGAGGGGTGGAATGGGGGGAGCCGTGAAGGAGGAGGGGAGAAGAGAAGAGTGATGAGCTCATGCTGCTGCACTGCAGCTCTTATATACACACTCTGCACCTTGTGGTCGTTTTGCCCATGTGCACATTGCACATGCACAGATGCAAATGTTCAGTCTGTGCAAGTTTATTGATTGATTCAGATACACATATGAATGCACGAAAAAACAGTTCATTTTTTGCAAAATTAGACCTCAGTTCTGCTGCAGAAGCTGGAGGCTGGCGTGCATGCTCTCCACATCTTTTTCTCTCTCAGTGCTTTACTGTGAATGGGAATCATTGTGTGTGTGTGTGTGTGTTCACTGTCCTGTACCTGCACCACTACAGGGAGCTGATGCTCAGCTGTGAGCAGGCTGAGCCTCCAGAGCTCAGCTTGGTAATTGCTGCTAATCCACCAACTCTTTTCAGTGACAAAGTAGGCCCTCATTATCCAGAGTGTGTTTTGATTTATGTCAGAAATGAGCGAGGTGGGGTAGGGTCAGTGGATGGGGATGGGGGGAGTTGATAATGGCACGACAGCACATTTACACTATAAAACAGAGTGGTCCCTTTGGGGGCTTTCAGCTCTGTCTCCGCTTGCAATGAATAGGTGAATAAATGGATAAAATATTGCTCTTGGCAGACGACTAAACATTAGAACTTCATTGTCCAGGAGACTCGATGCTAATATCATGGACAATTTGTAGCACAACTGGGAGAGGGGGCACAGATTGTCTGTATTTAAGGCTCATTTAAAGCATATTTCTTTTACGATACACACTTGATCACAAACTGTACTTTTTGCATTCATTATGTGGGCACATGACTTGTGAAATGTGCACATGTCGGTGCATGAGAGTGAAATAACCGTGCTGTCAGGGAGGCTGGTGCTGTGGCTGGTAAACAGTCATTAAAGTGAAATGTTTATCCTGATTGGACTAATTGCCCTCAGCTGTGTGTAAATGCAGGCCTGCCTTTTCCCCACATGTACAGACGTCTATATCTTCTAACGAGACGGACAGTGCATTTTTTTTTCTGTCAGCCTTAGCTGTTGCCTTGACAACTGGCCTCCGAGATCTGTGCACGTGCATGAAATTGTGATAAATCCTTCTTTCAATCTATGAAGCATGGCCCATAGAGACGCATCTAGTGTGTGTATCACTCAGGTTCTCATAGTCACGTGACTTTTCTTCTCTGTGACATCATTCACCAAGGTTCATTCATATTATACAGATATTGTCTGTCTGTATTGATTTTATTTCTTCAGGCTGCAATTAATGCGACCACAGAAGATGAAGCACTGGTGCACAGGAAGTGAATAATTGATAATTATTGGCATAGATATTATTATGAAATGTAGAATTACAGCGAGGAAGCGTGTGTCTTTAACTTACCATCAGTGTCAGGGCTTTTTACCAAGACTAGAGACAGTTCCTTTCAAATTAAAGGCCACTCAAGGCTGGAATTGAAGAGTCATTTCTGACAAATGAGACTAAGAGATAAAACCTGTCTCCTCATACAGACCCGAGCATGTCCGCCTGCAGCTTAAATGAGCTCCCTTGGGAACTGCAGAATAATTCCTCTCCCTCACTATCTGCAGCCGTTGCTCTAACTCCTTTCTCCCTGCACACTTTCTCCCCTTATTTAAAACAGTAACCCTCCCACTTCTGCTCTACTTAACATTGACTTGTTTCCTTGGCCCCTCTTGATAAAAATGAGTGGGAGTCTTTTGATCAGTCATATATCCTTTAATCAGCCTCAGTGCAGCGTTGACTGTACACTAGCACCATCTGTTGGTGGAGCGACTGCAGGACAGCCGTCTTCAGTGAATCTCCCTCAGTGTGTGAATGGTCCACAGGGCTTTGGCTGCATTTTCCCTAAAGAAGCACGACAGCGTGACTCATCAAAGTTGTCTGGCCATCAGTGAGTTGATCAGGACATTCTGCTCTGATTGAGTCAAGGCTAGATAGCTCAGTAATTAAACAATGGGATATATTCTAAGTCAAATAAATGAGCAGTGCAAAATTCCACTGTGAGCCACCGGTGAGTGGAGAGAAGACAAATGGAGGCAGATGGGGGATCCTGCCTTGTCTGGAGTCCCACAGAGGCTGCTGCAGCCTTCTAGCCTGTTTCTCTGGCTTTTCTCCCAGATAGATGCTTTTGAGATTTACTGCCAAGGTTTACTTAACAGTCCTGGTATAATAATGATTTGACAGGGGAGCAAAAGTGTTGTTTGTTTTAGTAGAATGACTCACAAATCTGTTATTTCTGTCCTAAATGATTCTATGTAGAGCAACAAAGAGTAAAGGAATTTGCCTAGAAGTTTTTTTTTTTTTTTTTTCAAATGTGTCCTTATTTCTGAGAATCTCTCCTCTTTTTGGCTTATCAGTATTGACTTGTTTTCATCAGCGATATCCAACTGGACAGAGCTGGCCTGTTCTGGACACAAAAGCAGAGTAAACAAGGAGAGGTGGATGTTTGCACAACGGCAATCTTAGACAGTGTTACTCACAGATTCAGTGTCAGCTCAGTGGAATGACATCCCATCCTGTTCTCTCTCTTTGTCCTAAATCAGAAGGAAACACATTCACTGAAAATGATTTTTAACTTATTTCTGATCAAACTTAATGTGAATCATACTCTGATTTGTCCTCGGATATATAGAGAGATTGTTAGATGACCTGTTATCTAACAACATTTTGGATTCTGCTCGGGCTGTCTGAGGATGTGTTCTGGTTGAGAGCTCAGATTTCCCCTTCGGCTACACCATGTGTCCTGAAGAGGGAGGGGAGGAAAAAAAAACAACAATCGGTGACCTTGCAGAGCTGCAACACACGCAGGCTCCGGACGTGTCCCCACTGAACCGTAGACATCAACACAGCAGCTGAATAAATGACCACAGACCAGGGTCGAGGCATGTTGGGGGTGAGAACGAGTGGACAGCTGATGGTGGAAAGAGAGAGAGAGACTAATGAAAGAAAAAGAGAGATTCAAAGAAAGAGTGAGGCTGTGAGGGACACAGCTGAGTGAGGCAGGGGGGAGGGCGCTCCGTGTGAGGGGAGCCTCCTCTTTTCATTGACGTTTAGGGGAATGTGCTGATTAGTGGAGAGTAAATCAGTCAGATGGAGGTTCCCAGTCTCCTCAGCCTGACAGAGCCGCTCTATCTTTCCAGTAACCACGGTCACCTTACCTTTCAGTAGCAATTTGTCATCAGAGCCTGGATCTTGTTTCAGAAGGTAAAGGCCAAGCCGGAGACAGATGTGTGGAGGTAGGTGGGCTCAACCCTGAAGGTGTGTGTGTGTGATCTCTCTGGCTGTGAGGTGCAGGCTCATATAGATTCTGTAACGGAGACAGCAGCTGTTTACATTGTCAGACGCTGCAGGTGTGCGATGAGCTGGTGTGCATGCAGGAGAAAGGTGATGAAATTATAAGTGGGAAATGAATTGCCGAATATTTTTATGAAGCAAAAATAATTTATATCACTTTATTTTTTAGACATTTCGACTGATATTACAAGGTTTTTGAACTATTTCCTGATTTTATAGACTAAATAACTACTCAGTTCATCGGAAAAATAATCAACAAATTAGTGAAAAATGATAATTATGCAAAAAGTGGCAGCCCCTTTGTGTGGAAAGTATGTAGCATGGAGCTGTTGATGCTCGTACACTGGGGTGCCGCGGCCGCTCTCTAGTCTGATGTCACACTCACGCTGATGCACAGTGCCAGGAGGGAGGGTGAGTTGTTTGTGTTTATTTCTGCCTCCTATTTGAAGTCAAAATACATTTTTAATCAAGCTGCACTTTATATTTAATGTGTGATTTGCCACAGAACTCTCTGGCCTTTTATCCCTCAGCTTCTCTCTCACTTATGTACATTTCCAATCCCAACATCTCCACTCTGACTCGTAGCACCTTCCTGCTGATTGTCCCGGTCACGTAAAGCATCCTGTTGACATCTTTTCCATGCAACCTATAGCGAGACCCCTGATGATCTGTTTTTCCCTGATTGTTCATGAAGAGCTTGTGTGCGCAGTCCACCCGGACCTGCTCTCATTAGACCTGTTAGCAGAATGGATGAGAGAGGGTGCATCATTAAAGCCTATTAGATGCACAGAGCGTGAGACGGCTTCTCCCTCGTCAGTCACGCTGTACATGAGAATGGCTGCGAGAGAATACAGAGCTGCACTGTGCTCAATGCATGCATGCAGGCTGCTTATCACATGCGACTCACCCCTTCCCCTCTGTCCTTCCCTCAGTCCACTTTTATCAAACAACACATATCTCCTCTGCCTCTGTCCTGTGTTTACACTGTCAAGTCACATGTATTGTTAGCTGGTTGTCCTGGTGCAGGACGTTGCTGAGTTACGTTTTTCGTTGTACAGCAAATAAAAGGCAGAATTCCCCTCTGGGATCATTAGTAACAGCGCAGCAGCTATGAATCTCAATTGCTTTTTATTACACAGAATTCCTCCGTGTTTCATCATTAAATGTAAAGTAATCAAGAAAAACGGCGAACTGGCTTTTCTGGGTTCCCTGCTCATTATGCTGCAAGAAAGAGCTAAAATAAGGTCTCAAAGCTGCTTAAACACGATGCTGAGGAGCGAGTATGTAAACCTGATGCCAAGCAGATGTTTGTGTGCCAGCAGACAGTAAAGTAAACCTGCCGCAGTCACACTGGCCCTCCTGTTTGACTCACAGCCGTGGTGGTGACTGAACTGAAACACATGAGCACGCTCTACAAGGGAAAGGATCTCGTCCTGTTATCAGGGTTGGTTTCAGGATGTTACTGTGCTGCTGACTCACCATGTCCCTCATTCTGAAACTGCTTCTCCCAGCTGTCACTGCGGCATCTTTGTAGAGTGCTGTACAATTTACTGGTTAAAGGTTTAAGTGAGGCAATTGACCTCATACACAGTGGAGTTGTAGAACAGCTGGGACTAGAAAATATCTGGAAGGCTGACACAGACTGAATGGACTGAATGTCTGCTTGTACAGGGAGGTCTCCAGGTAGCAGACTAATAGGAAGGCCCGGGGTTAAGTAGGGTTTCATAGAATCTGGATCCAATATTTAGTACACTTATCTGTTTAGGTTTTAGATTCTGTAAGCAGCAAAAGTCATAAAGAATTTAATGCTTTCATATTTAATACCCTTATATTAACAATAGATCAAATAGCTTCGACATTGTGAAAGGGTTTGCTCGAAGTGATGAACCCACAGATAATTATAACCAGACTCTGCAGTTCACCTCAGGTCTACCGAGCTTTTCAGCATCAGGGTTTTATGGTCTGCTCTCATCAGGACCGTTTCCAGCTGCGGCAGGCAGATGTTTTAACCCAAAAAAACCTCTAAAACCCCACAGCAAAAAAAAAACAAAATAGCAGACAGAGTTAGTGACTAGCTGGTGGACAAAGTGGAGCATTTTTGCTGCTAAACAGCCTGATGTTTTATAAGTGGGTGGAGGAGAGATAAACAAAGCTAACAGGTTAGTGAATGTTGGACTTAGATTCATGTTTGCAGAGACATGAATTTAAGTTAATGATAAGAGGAAAAGCAACATAGACACAATCCTACAGACATGTAATATATATATTACATTCTGCACATGCTGTTTGGATAAATGGCTACCTAAATGGTAAACATTTCTGTATGAAGAAGATTCATTGAACCTCTGTGCTTTACACATTTAGGCATTTTACCAAATAGAACTTGTGTGTTGAAAATCAGGACCAGCTTTCAGAATCCAATACAGTAGATGAGATGCAGATTGTTGTCACTGAATAATATCCAATACTGTTTTATGGTACATCTTTTTGCCTGCACCCCTTCTCATGCCTAAAGACAACCTTAGTAAGATGTAAAGTCCAGATGTTAAACAGTGTCAGACTGCTTGTTCCTATAGACAGAATGTTCATTTTTCCACTGAGAAGAGTCTGCCAAGCCAATATATCAAAACAGAAAAAATAATGAAGGCCAACTCCCAGATTTCAAGCTTGAGCTGTACTGGTGAAGCAGCTTGAGGAAATGGACTCCACCAAAAGAGAAAACATTCTTCTGTGATTCATGTTGATTTTTACGTCAGTCATAGATTACCATGTGGGTGTGAGAATCTCTCTCTGGCAATAAAGCCTCCTGCTTTTGATTGACACCTGAGGCTGTGAGGAAGTTTGGTTGATTAAAATTATAGTCCGCATTCAACCAAAAGAGCCCCAAACCAACAAGTTAAAGCATGTCTGTCTCCGGGCCGCACCCTCCACTTCTCAGACAAATTTGTGGGATCCCAGAAAATGGGAGGTAGAGAAACATCCTCTCTGCCCTCTGAGATTTCCATATCCTTGACCAAGCCCATTTATTTTGGATGTGTGTCTCATGGAAAACCAAGAATAAGTCATGCTTTAGTGGGAAAACCGAAGCTGCCAGTGTTTAGTGTTTCTTGTGTTTCTCACACTGACATGACCTCGTCGCTGTCGTTGAAGCTGACACATGATTACAATTTGTCAAACAATGCATAACTGCACAAAGGACCAGTTTGTTTTCCTGTGGGCTCAGAGAGACGGGACGGGGGCCTCTAATAAGTAATTGAAGGGCTTCAGATCGATGTGCCCTGCAGCCTGCAGAGACCTGGGCTGCGCTTTCAGTCAATAAAACAGTAAGCTTTATGGAGCGTACATCAGACCTCCAAGGATACAGCCAAGGCAACAGATTTCGTCTCCGTTTGAAACCTATTCCTCTGTAATGACATAAATTTGTCTCTTTTTTTTTCCGATCTTGAGACTCCTCAGATGTGGGTGTGTTGCAAGCTCTGTGTTAATGTTGATGCACGATACGGGCGGCTGGCTCTTCTCTGGGACGGCCCTGTAGGACTTGTGTCGTTATTGAGTTCCATTGTGAGCTAGAAACCGTCCAATAAGCTTTGGCTGTGTGTGAATTAAATGGGAGCCAAACGACATTAGGCGCTGTCAGGTAGTTTGTCACAGAGACGGTGGATTAATCCATACGTCCCTGTGTAACCGTCTCTTCCTGTAAATGCCTTGGCATCGTCTCAAGTGGGGGTTATGGGAGGCATTGACAGAAATGAAACAATAAACATGGTGCTGTGTAACCCCTCCCCAAGGGGTTGTTATCATGAATCTCAGTCTGCTTCTTATTCTGCGAATGTCTCTATCGCTCTGTGAAGTCAGGCTTCATGTCCTCCAGCCCGCCTGAATGGGGCGTATGTTGAAATATAAGATCTGCTGACTTGCACCCACCAGGTCTTGTGGAAATGTGGAATGAATGGAACTTGCACACTCAGGATATCTTGTTCCACTGGAATATGTCAACATGAATCCATTTCTCAGCACTCTCGTGACCTGCACAAAAGGTTTCCTCGGCTTCCTTTCACATTCCAGAGAAACAGCAGCACAGATCGAGGATGACTGCTTTATCTCTGCGCTTTTGTTCTGTGATTGATTGCTTCCCGGTTGTCTGTAAGACTTCAAAAAGTTGATTCACTGACCAGTCTGTGGTTTGTCTACTTTTTTAATATCTAAACACAGTTTTTGGCTCATTTTCAACCTTCCAATACTTTGACATGCGTGTCTATTGTAGACATAAGCAAGAGAGATTGGACTCATGAATTATTTCTCTTTTAATTCTGCTTTCATTGTTGAGGTGCTTTCAGCCGTGGCTTTCAATTAATATTTAAACACGAGTGATCAAGTTTTCACTGCAGCTGGTGGAAGTTCTCATCACATGTAAACTGACCCTGAGTTTTCTCATGATGACTCGGTCTGGAAGGGTGGCTGTGTTGGGTTTTTTTTTTTTGCTTGAATGTGCTGTTTTAGGAGGGGAAAAAAAGTCAGGATTTCCTTTGACAAATGAAACCCTGACACAGCGCGTTCATTATTGGTCAAATCTGTTTTCTCTTTAAAAAAGTTCTTACATAATAGACAGGGTGGCAAATCCATTTAGATTTGCTTGTCAGCATCTTAAGTTGTTCATCTGATGCAGTGCTTGTTAAACATATTATGCTCATTTTCCGGTTCAAACTTTACTGAAGAAACATGTTTACTTACTTTAATGATCAAAGGACAATTCCCTTTCTCATGCTGTCTGTAAATACCATAGACTGTATATGAAACGGCCTTCCAGCTCCCCAAAAGTGAAGCCAAGTCATCTTGATCGCCCCCTGGTGGACATAAATCCTGCCCTCTCCATGTTAGTGGATGGGACATGAACCAAACTAAAACTCATCAGAAGAAATGTAGCGTTTTGATACTCTCACAGTCTTTATATGGCACCTAGACCTTGTTTATAATACAAAGAAAATAAAGAAATTTTTTACAATATGAGACCTTTAAAGTTGATTAAAATGACTGTAATCACAACCGATTTAAGCTTGAAATGACGTTCATCTTTCCAGTAACGGCTCGTCTGTGGCGTCACTGAATGATGTGAATGTTGTATCCTCTTGCACAGCAGATCATGATCCTCATCACTGCCTTCACTTACCCACATCTGTATCCAGTCCTGCAGTTTGGGGGCACTTCCTCCTAAAATAACATTATGTTTCCTGAATAATTCTATCACTGTCAGCCTAATGAGGGCCATTAAAATGAAATACGTTTTGTGCTCCCACTTCCAAGTAGAGCAGAATCTGAAAGTTTGACATGATTTATGAGGCTCAGATTTTTGACCTAACAAGAAAACAACAAATATTATCTGACACACGTCACGACCATCGCCACAGCGTAGCCCCTGTTGTTTACTGACTGTGTTTTCGCCAGTCAAAGACGGGAAAGGCGTGATGGAGCAGACATGAGAAAGGCTGCCTTTATACACGCAGTGCCAACACAAACAATGGCCAGTGCCAGTGCAGACGGCCGAGCCGGGAGGTGCTCCTCGGGACTCAATAGCAGTAGTGTTTCTGCCGTGGGCTTTTGGATGCCACGGAGGCACGGGCGGCTTTGCCAGAGAAGGGCGGCAGAGCACAGCGTGACAGTAACTGGAGTCCAGGGCTGAAGGAAAGCAGAGCGAGACAAACTCTGCTAAAGTGATTAGCCAGCTGAGTGTGGAAAGGTGAGTGGTGGTGGAATGTAAGCCATCGCAGTCTGAGTATTATAGGAATGTGGAGGTTTGGATCCGTGTTTTCTCCCTTTATTATTATACTATATTATTAAGCAGGATGTATTATATGTACTATAGTTGGTGCTGAATCACTAATTCAAGACATCAGATCAAAACTTTCCGTGCAATTAACATGTCTGTTTGCCAACTAGGAACTTGTTTATATGACGATCAGCTCAAACTAAAACACTATTTCACGCCAGACTGCTAATGAAATCTTGTCAGTGATTTGAATGATTGAGCAACGCAACATCTTCGAGATCATCAGCTATTTATCTGATCACTGATGCAGCCGGCAATGAATGGAATCTGATTGAAACAGCGAGCAATTATTATCATTGTAAGCCCTCCAGTCAATTTGTACAGTTCAATGATGTCATTTAGCTCATGGCTCCAAAGTGATTGCATTGCCAGGCACACAAACAGATGCACACACACATGCAAACACACAGATAATTATTTTAGGAGCTTGTCTGGTTTCTATCAAGGGATAGATGTGTTTTTTATTATTATTCTTGAGGATTATGCTGATGGATGGCTCCTGGAAATCACTTCTGGAATCAGGGCGTCAGAGAGACATGATTTTAAAGTGTTTGGCTGATGTTTGATTGGCCACCATGGTGCTATCAGGCAGATGAGAGGCAGATATTTTTGGAAGGTTATGGGGCTTTAAAATGATTGAAAATAGAGTAGTCATTTTGAGTTTTTAAATATATACAATTACGTAACTAGGGTGTCACAATTTCAATTCTGAATCAAAAATCTAACTTAAACAAGCTTTAAATTTCAAGTCAAAATCATAAGCACAATTGGCTAAATTGGAAATTTGATGTCCTGGTTATTCCAAAATAAAACATGGAGTTACACCTCAGTTGATAATATTGTAGCCTGTCTTTTTAAAGTGTGAATAATAGTTGACAAGGCATAAAACCAATTATTATTCAATCAAATCAAACCTTAGAATCGAAGGTCTAATGGATCTTGGATTGGAGGGATTGTGACACTCCTATTAGTTATTATATAATAAATATTTAGTCATCAAAAATAGTTTATTGCAACGTTAATGTATAATACAGTACCCTACATATCGATTTGCATTTTCACAATTTTAAATATATTTTTGGATTAAAAGAAAAACAAGCACATGGTGAAGATCATCTTTGCCGTGCCACATTTACCAACACATAGCGCCTGTTAACCACAGGACTTTCCCTGTGTGACTTGAGACAGGTGTGAGTCTGCCACTGCCTCAAATAGATTATGGCACCACCCGCCCTACATGTCCCCGCCAACATCTCCCAACCAGAAAAAGCTGGTCTTTTTACATCCTGGTGCCTTTGAATAACCCAGCCACCCTCCTGACTTGCAACCATGACAAACACGCTTGACCTCGGTCGTCCTGAATGACATCACTGCCACATGTCTGCCCCCAGGCCTGGTGTTCATCAAGGGAGCGTGTAGTATCGTTTCTAACCAGCGGGTGGCACTGTCACTCTTGAATCCCACTCTAGAACCAGCATGTCAGGGCTCTGTCAGGCCTGGTTTGTCGGTCTCGGCTGCGGTACCACGCTCCTGCATCCATCATGACCACCTTGGGTATTTATACCCGCTGTGGCTTTTGTCACATTTACAGTCAGGGCTGCTCTGTGCGCTAACCACTGGAGACACAAGTCTACGTCTTACACTGTTTTCCATCTGACCTCAAAATTCTACAATGTCATTGGAAAGCGCTGCACATCGATCTGCCACAAAGGACCAGATAATGAGATGAAATCAGCCGGGCAATCAGCGGCTATTCTCTCGTGTTAATGTGAATTCCTTCTCTTGTTCTTCGCAGCATTGTTCGTCTCCCTCGCAGAGTGTTTACTAGAGTGTGTCACCTCACATGGGTCTATTTTTAGCAGGGGAGAATAGTGCTCTAGTGTGTTTCTGTGCTGGGGTGGGGCTACGGTGGAGAGCTTCAGAGAAATATGGTATCTGGTAATGGAGCGAAACGGGGCCTGCTTCTAATAATGGTAACAGTACACAATGCACGACCTCTACCTGTGTATTGCAGAAGGATAGCATGCATGCAATCAGGAGAAGTACAGCTTTGTATTTGCCGTTTTTCCGTTTAATGTATATTTTTATAGAGAGGAGAACACAAACATGTGGTTGAGTTGTTAAGTAACAGTTTGCTCGGTTTCCATCGTAAGGCTGTTATTTTATATCCATGCATTTCTCTGCCACTTTGAGGATGGTAGAGAAATGCCCAGGACAAGTCGCTCGGTGCCCACATTCATATTTTTGGGTAATTTAGAGTCTCCACCCCACCTGACTTGCATATGTGTTAGGAATGTGAGAGGAAACCAAAGGAAACCCACGTAAACACTGAGAGAAAAAGCAGAAGCTCCACCCAGAAGAGACAGACGAGCAAACCTGGATCCGTCTTTCTGTCTGTGATCTTCCCAGGTGCCATTTTGGTCGAGCTGGGTATCATCTCAAATGTTTTTATACCTTCAGTTCAAGGCTGAAATCACATAATTATTCATTTCTTTCATTGCTGTGTAACTTTAATGTTCCTGTATTTTAGTTGAACATGTTTAAAACTTTTCTTGGACGGTGTGACAGCTCTTTACCAGCTGTCCGTTTTTTCCCACTTTGAGCTAATCACCTCCTGGCTGTCGTCTCATATTTATAGTACAGACATGAGAGTGATATTAATCTTTTCATCTAATCCTTGCCAAGAAAGCAAATAAGATGCTTTCCACAAAATGTCAAACTGTTCCTTTAAAGATCAAGCTAACAAGACCCAGGATAGGGACAGAATATATCTGAGCTGTGTAAAAAGCATTTAGTCGCTTCAAATCGATTTTGTGATGCGACAGAAATCATCTCTGAAATCATCTCCTCCAGTTCAGCCTGTTATGTGTCTGGACAAACACATTGTTTTGATCCAGATTGGCATTACTACGTGATGTGTGAACAGGAGAAAAGCTCCTCAGACGCTGCTTGCCACTGATGATCTTTGATCATTCTCACAGGATCCCACAGGCAACACATCTGCTCCAGCTTTGCTGCCAGGATGTGATGAGCAGAGGCAGCATATCCTTTAATTACTCGCATTTCAGCTCTATTTATACATCTGCTGCCAGATCCTTCTTATGCACAGAAATTCTTTGTTCCTGAGAATTCATTGGGAAAATGTGTTTCTTTTTTGTCTTTCTTTTTTCCTCCTATACAAAGTCCTCTGTGTTCACAAAGCTCTCCCGGGCCACTACATCTCATTTAGTATGCTGTTGTATCAAACTATGACATCAGCCAGTTCTAATTGTTTCCAGACCAGGCGAGGGCTGAGTTTTTTTATTTTATTTTCCGTTTCTTCGCGCAGGTCTCGGTCGCTCGGCATCGAGCAAAGCAGATAATGAGAAACGGCGCATGATGTCATGTAGACGGAGCACGCAGCGCCAAAGTCTTGTGACCAAGTTTCCAGGAAGCTATCAGTTTCCCTTGTCGCTTCCTTTGCTGTCTTTTTTTCTGTCTCTTCGCAATGGGAAAATCCAAGTTTCTCTGTCCTTCTGATAATATTCAGGTACTACATCTGTGGGAACGCACCCGATAAAGGGGTTTGTGTGGAGCTGACCTGCAGATGGCTCTTTGGCCTTGTCCCAAGTGTAATGTATCTAACTTCTCTTACACTACAACAAGAAGGAAGAGGAAAGGAAGGGAGGGAGGTTAGCCTGATAGAGTAGGAGCTGAAATGCAGAGAGACCATATGTATTGAGTTGAAGAAATGCCGTTTTATGAGCGGAGAGTGGGCCTCCGCTTGGAATTCTCAATGACATCATGCTGGAGCCGAGCCGCGCAGCCAGGACTCAGGAGATGAAGCGGGCCTTCAGCAGACGGGACGACTAGACTAGATCGTAACACTAGAGGAGCACGAGAGAGACACAAGCAGGCAGACAGGGAGGATTACTCAGTGTCCTGAAGTTAGCACAAACTTTTACAGCTCAGCTTTACCTGGAATTCATCTAATTAGATAATTTCAGCAGAGCTCTCCTCGATGATTAAACCGATGCTGCCCTTGAGCCTCATGCTGAAACAATCATGACAGGCTGGGGGCTCATAAGCATCACATGCTTGCCTTCAAAATGAGACCATGATATTACTTCATATCTCATTACCAAACAAATAAAGCCTAGTTAGCCTCTCCCTGCGGTCCGCCAGCAAAACAAAGCCCGCACCATCCGGGGTAATATCTAATATCACACACACATTTCAAAATCTAAATGCCCGTCTGCAACCTCGCCTCCTGAGTCATAAAGCGACAGAATAATGAGGATCCCAGTTTTATTAAAGGGACGTCCTAAATGGCTCTTTTTCCTTTTTTTGCTTGTTTTGTTTACTGGCACTCAGGAATAAATTGATTTGGGTAAGCGTGGCGGGCCTGCGTGATAGGTGAGATCTGTAAGTTGAGTCGAGTGTCTGCAGCTCCTCAAGGCCTCAGCAGCTGTAGTCACCAGAATACAGGGCCAAGGTCTCACACTGAAATAGATCAGTTGGGCCGTTACTGTCTGTCCGCCTTTCTGCACATAATCATTCTGCCTGAGTCACACATTGCGAGTAAGTCTGTGCATAAATCCACGCTGGGATCCACAACACATGTTCGGATAGGCCGAGTTTGATTTGCAGCTTTGCTTTGTCTCTCATTCTGCATCTTTCGTTTGAAGTCTCAGATGAAAACAGTCCAGAGAAGGTGATCATTTTAGGGGTGCAGACCTGTAATTAGAGGACATCAACATCTCCCTCCACAGACTGCTGTGTGTGTGTGTGTAGATGATTGGTGTCCCTGTAAACTGGCTCCATGTGGGAGCCATTCTCCTCTGTTTCCTGTGCCTGTTGTCATTAGGTAGAAAATACCTTTGACTTGGGGGCAGTTTACCCCAACCCCCTTCTCTCAGAGGGGTGATTAGTCACTGGCCTGTCTCAACAAAGCTGTGAAGTCCAGTGACGAGGCAGCGTCAGTTTGAGGTCTGCTGCGAGTGCTAAACTGGACGGAAGTGCTGCAACAATAGTGTAATACGGAGAGAAATCTCTCAGTTTTACATGAACCGTTCAACGTAACCACGCTGATTTCAAGGAGGTTGGAAATAAAAGGGATTGAGGTTTCAGCCTTCTAGTTCCTTTGGTACAACTTTCTCATTTTTTAAATGTACTTTCAAAAGGAAGACTTTTTACACATGCTTCAATTCAAAAAATAATTTCAATTATAATAAAACATTTGTTCAACTGTTTGTTTTCATTCTTTTAAGTATCATTGTAACTGTAAATAATAATAAAAATTGTGTTACTGTTTACCATGATAATGTCCTATTTTCTACAAAAATCACACCATTGCGACTAGGGCTGGGCAATATGACTATATACATCTTTAAAACAATATAAAAATGTATATATTATATAACATTTCTATCACAGTGTTGAAGAAAATCTCTTCCTAAGCAGCATAAATGCTGCAGTGTATAAAAATAAGCTTTACTATGTGGTTATTTTATATACATGCTATATCATGATATATATTATCATATATATCATGAAATTACTTATATCTGTATAGAAGATTTTGATGCATATATCCCAGAGCCCTTATTGCTGGAGGTGAACAACTTGAGCTCTTCTGTGTTTTCCTGCAGCAGAAAGACACAGAATCCTCTCTGGTTCTTTTCTTAGTACACATTATAACAGTCACTTCTCAACCCTGAAAGGCTCTATTAATAGAGGTGCTCTCCTGTATTGGCCATCTCTGCCCACTAAGTCTTTTTTCTTTCATGGAAAAAAAGGCTAACAAAGGTACCTTTGACATTCAAACAGTCGCAGCCCGTTTCCTCCTGCACTATCTGCTGTCTTTATGCCGGCGCCTGTCACGCTTTGTCCTCTTACCTGTTCCTCCGTCGCTACTTATCTGCTACACCTATATGCACCTAACTGGATGAAGCTGTCACTCACTCCCCCCACTCTCTGTGCTTTTAACGCCTCGCTTTATCTCTCATTTTCACCCCTCGTCGTCTCAAGCTCTCCTTTTCATATGTGCAACGTTCTGTGATAACATGCCTGAAAAGCGTGATTTTCTATTCCACTTCCTCTGCTCCGGGGTCATTGTGTGTCTCTTCCTTGCATGATTAGTGTAGTGCAGAGGGTATTTGATTCTGTCTCCTCTCTTTCTACCCAGCTACAGAGCCACCACGCTCACACACCCCCTTCCCCGCACCCCGCCCCCTTCCATACTGCTCAGGGCCTGGCAAAAAAACCCACACTCCCCTGTCTCCCAGCCTCCGCCCCCCTTATACTCCTACCAGCCCGGCGCACGGAGGACAGAGAGTAAGAAAGAGAAAAAGAAAAGAGCTCCATTTGTCTGTCAGAGATTACAGGCTGCCACTTAGCACTGACCATGCACGCCTACCATCCATAGGGAGCTGCTCTCACAAGGCAAAGAAATGGGAAGAAGAAGTAGGCAGCTACATCCATAGCAGATGGCAGTTTTGAAATGTGTCTGACTGTTGGAGAAACCTCTTAGGCAGTAATGGGGACTGGTGAGGGGGACTGTTAATGTTTGGATTACATCGTTCTGAGAGTGCCGGCCAGCATGTGGTGTTTGCAGTGTAATTCAGAGAAGACGCAGTCGCTGCTGGAGCTGGAGCTGAATGGCTGGTAAGAGTAATAGGAGAGTGTAAAATGGGTGTTTGTTTAACTGTGTGTATATGTGTGTGTTTGCGTGGGTCGGTGGGTGTGAGCGTGCATGTGTGTATTTTGTCATTGGATGAGGTTACACCAGGCTGTTAGAGCTCACACGGCTTTGTTTGATAAACAGCGGCGAGACAGTGTGTTGTGCGATTGCGAAAAAGAGCTCGGATCACATGCCGAATTAACCTGCTTCTTTTGTGCTTTCACATAATCCACGCTGGAAGATGACAGGAGTAACGTGAAGCTTCCAGCAAAGTCACGAAGATCATGAATTTTAAAGTGGGGTCTGCCATTTCAATTTTGACTCCCTCACTGTGGAAAACAGATCCTGTCCCCCCTCTCTGAGTCATCGTATGTGTTTAGTCTTACTGTACAGAATCCATCTGTGAGTTAGATCCCCCCCCCCTCCCTCCACTGAAGGGCATTCCTGTGGTGTGTCGTGGCCCTCCTGCTTGCCGGCCGTGTGACTGTGTGCTGCTTTCCTCGCTGCTTCTTCAAGGGCAGGTGCTGAGAGTAGCGTGGAAGACAGTTTAATTATTCATCACTGAAAGATAATGACAGTGGCTCTGTTGTTGTTGCTGTCGTATGAGTCTTGACAGGAGGGAGGAGCAGGGACACTTTGATTCAGACAGAATGAGGCCCGGCTGTTAACGGGGGCATTGTATTGATTTTGTGATTGCTTTAACTAACAAGTGCGTTGATGGCATCAACAAAACACCAAACCACTCATCATACTTGCAGTGGAGTGGCCTATGTTTTAATTTGCCGCATCTGTGCTGTGATGATGAAGCTTTTATTTCAAGCGCTCTTGAAAAATCAATCAATAATCAGCAGCGTTTACGGAGTAGAAAATGGTCTTTGAACTCATTTGTCATTCTCGAGGAAAATCTTAAAGCTACAGTGAGAAACTTTAATACAAATTAATTTTAGTGATTTTTGTTGAAACTTCAGTTATGTCCTGACAGTAATACATGAGACAAATAATCATGCTCCATTGCCTTTATCGCGCCTGAATAAAAACAACCAATCAGAGCCGAGTGGTCTCGAACGCAGCTGTCAATCATGTCAAGTGTGACTGAAGATGAGAAAGTTTGTGACACGGTTACCATTTTGAAACTAGTCGAGCAAACTTTCAGCAGAGAAAGGAGAGAGATTACTGTTTTTTTGCTTTTTCCAGTTCTCAAGCCTTAATAGCTTTGTGCATGCACATTACTTTGCTGTTTACGGTAATAACTGGAGCAAACGCTACAATTACTACATGCAGGTTAAAGCCATTCAGCATTCAGGTACATCCAGGTCTGTTGTTGACTCCAAATGTTAGTTAATGTAGAGAGACATGTCTTAAGAGAACAGTTAACACCTGGATCTTACCTGTAGTGCTTTATTTTGGTGTGAGTGGCCAAATATTGGAGATACAGGCCGTGGAAATGTACATTTGAAAAACTCAGAAATCTATCAGTGTCTGAATTTCAATTTCTGAACTGTCCCTTTAAAGTTCTCCAGCTGAAGTATACAAGCTTACAGTAGTTATCGAGTGTTACGATGCTCCAGTCGTCTGTATACGTCTGCTGCAAACCCTCTGGAGTGATCCTGTCAGTCTGCTGGACACAGCAGCTCTCCAGTCTGCAGCTGTGTGTCAAACAGTAAATCCCCAACCTGCTGCTCCACGTCCAGTTATTCACAGACAAAATCATGAATTAGTATCGTTATTGGTGCTGCAAATGACTGAGTGTTTACTGGCAGGTTTGTTTTTTAATGCTGGACATCGTTAACATGTGCGGTCTCCTAACCTTTTACCTGCAGAATTTATTTCCTCACATCTGTGCTGTGAGGGCTGGTGCGTGCATCTGTATTTATGAGCTCTCTGAGTTGCTGTGAAGGGAGAGAGAGAAAACATCTGCTTTTGTTGTGCTGGAAGCACATGTTGTCAGTGCATGTAGGGGGAGAAGTGTGATACATTTAATTTGATTAAAATTGTATGTTTACATACATGCAGACAGTAAAAAAAACATCATTGTCGCTTCACGTCAGTAAACCTGAGAATGCATTTATTTGTGTTGCATTCGTGTTATTACACATATTTAATTTTAAACCCCCTTGTGAAGGAATCAGATTTCCATCACCATCTGCCAAACAAAAATAATCCTTGGCAGACGGATCAGGCTTCTTCGCAGCTTCTTAGTTGAATATTGCCAATACAAGATGGTAAAATGTGTTTATCCAGCGTCAGTACCTTCGTACTTACACTATATATGCTGTTTATTGTATCGAGTTGTGTAATTACATTGTCCAAAATGTTTACAACAATTTTAAAATTTCTGAGATCGTGTTCCTTTCTAATTGGTTGGCCGTCAGCGTCGTCGTGGTTACCAGCCAGAATCTGTCATAAAATGACATTCTATCCAGTTTTGAGCCACGTTTTTACGATCATCTTTAACTTTATATTTTAACCAGACGAATCATTTTAGTACTCGTACGTCTGGATCTTAAGTTATCAGAGAAACAAGCCTTCTTTGTCCGCCAAACACAGATTTTTAATGTGAAACAGCTTTATTCAGTGTTTTTATTTACCTGGTCTTTTTGCTGGACTGTGGATAATTCAGCTCCCATTAAAAACCTCCTGAATGATGAACAGTGAGGCAAACCAAACTGGGAGAAGCTGACTGCAATGGTGGAAAAGACTTCCATGATCCCACGCTACTTCATGACATCACCAAACCGTTTTGTTTGTTATTGTTTGGATTGAGAGACCCCTGACACACTGTTATCCCTCTATGTTCTCAAATGTTGCCGTAAATACCGTAACTCTAGATCCTTTAACTTGAAAAGGCAACTAGGTTTCACATTTACATCAATGTTTATGAGTTCATAGAAGGTTTTTGCTAGAAGGGAGGAGTAACTTGGCTTATTTGTAAAGCACATTTCAAAAGAAGAAGTTCTTTACAATAATTTAGGCAACAGACAGAAATACAGACTTAAGAAGAGTAAAAACACCATGAAGTATAAATAAATAGAAAACACAAAGACTAGTATAAACAGGTGGGGGAGGAGGAGTCAGATTCATAAATATTTAACATAATGCTCATTTCAGCGGCTTTTAACCTCACAATTCAATTAGACTTCATCAGACCAAAGAGAGCGTCTTAAAACACAAATTAGAAGTTGATTGGAAAAACATGCGAGCACTGAGCAGTTCGTAGACTTCTCCGTCTTCTCTGTGACTTCGTTTGGGAGTTATGTTAGTTCCACACCGCAGCTCTCTCTTCCTCCGTAGCTTCAGCCTGCACTTCATTAGCCTTCTTCTATTCCCAGAACTCCTGTAGATGTGACTCCTCTTTTCCGGGATGGAGGAATGTTTCTCCCTCAGGTCCGACTGATGGAACGGGTTGAGGCCTGGGCAGGGGCCCGGGCCTGTTTGTTCAGGATGTGTTGAGAGGAAAGGA
>CAFUXE010000677.1:468113-520716 GCA_903364295.1 Serranus cabrilla
CGCCCCCCAAATCCCTGGATCCCATGGCTGAAAATCACTGCCAGCTGAGCCGACATGCTTATCCGTGCCTGCATCAGAACTAACGGGGCTCCTGCTGGATAAAGAGCCAGACAGAGCGACAGACACTGTTGAGCAGTTGTTGCTAATGTTGTGGGATCGTATTTCAAGGAGGTACGGTCCCTATCAGGAAGGGGTCCTGAGAAACATCATTGCTTCATCCTTCACCTTTCAGCACTACTCGAACACCATGGAGTTTAACATAAACAATAACATGAGTTTCAGAGTTCTGTCTGGACCATGTTGAGTCACTTCTATCCTTCTCTGGAATAACGCCATGCCACTTCCTGCTCTGCTGGACCTCACTCCCTCTTTTTTCCCTCGAAATCCATTACAGCTTAAAGCATCAGCTCTTAAAATGCTGCTTTCTTTCCCTTTCCTCCCCCAATTTTCCCGCCATCATGAACAACTGACCTCACTCTGTGGGGTATTTAGTGACCTCAGAGCAAAAAGTACTGCAGCACTTATTCCCGCTCTCTTTCCCCTGTACACTCGCAATCACACTCAAGATGCTTTGTCGGTAAAAAAAAAACGAACAAAAAGAACAAAATAGAACCTTTTGCTCGAGGGAAGTCAGGTCTACAGCTGTAGTTTTGGATGTTTTTGGAAGTGACGGAGTGAAAGTAAACCCCAGATTATCACTGTTTTAGCTATGAAAAGCAGCTTGAAGTTTATTGTGTTGTCAGTTATTTATTGTTGACTCTGTTATCCCCATACATAGTCATACTACATCAATAGACATGTATTTTAGTGCATAAATAATTAGGCAATTAGGTAAAACAATAGAAAGGCAATTACTCCCAACAGAATAGTACAGCAGAAAACAATTATATGAACAATTGAATTGGAATTTTATCAAACTTGCAATATGGACCAGTGCAATATCCAACTCACAGAGATGCCCCAGTCCACCAATCGTATTCTACTGACTTAAGACAAAACAGATCTGCTGTTTGGCATCACTGTATTAACATTTTTTCTATACTGTGTCTGCCATTTCTATAATTTGTGTCCAAAGGGTGGCACCCAGAAATGTCCCACACACAGCAAAATCTCTGCAGATACAGACACTGCCACAAATAAACGATTTTTAACACAGATTACTTTTGAATGAATCCTTCAATTTTTTTTTTTAAATTCTGCATACTGGTATTATACCTTTAAGCTCAAATACAATCGTTTATTTACGCCCGGTCCTCTCAAGTCATACTGGCTTTCTTCACTTTAATTTGCGTACTACTTTACCTCAAAGCTTCTGCTCATCATCACTCTATCCAGATCAGTAATCAAACCTCTAATGAAGACATGATAAAATAAATAATTACCACCGGCTGTACTCTGGTGCTGTGACAGCTCGCAAGGTGTGACTTTTAACTCCAGGGACGGCGGCGTCACAGTTTGCCACGGCAGATGGTTGGGGGAGATTCATCCCAATGGCGATTATGCAATAAAAAAGGATTCTCACTGTGCTACATTTTATGTGAGTCCAGCAGTGTAAAGGCCTCCTCTGTTGGCCCTGTTGCTGTATGCTGGTCCACATTTTAATATTTTGTCCACCCATTGCCCCGCAGGAGTCAGTCAGCATGAACTTACCATGAAGTTCCCCCATGGTGGCCTTGGCTGACCCCGAATGGGTCAGAAGGGAAGTAGGCCACTAAATGTGATGCACAAGTTCTCATGAAGCTGCAGTATTTGCTGGAAGTGAAAAACAATATTTGATGCTGATTCTAACAGTAATCAGTGGTAGTTTTGCAGCCTCTGCAGGACAACAGGTTTTAATATTTCACACTCATGCAGAAAAGCAGAAGTGCTTTTTTGTGTAACAAAGGTTCTTCTTCTATTGGTCTAAAAAAACTGAAGTGTCATCAGCCCTTTCAGAGAGGAGAAGTGGCTCAATTGTATGAGTTTCAGTCAGTTTAGTATTGACATTTACCTTATGCTAAATTGCACTTTCTCTGTTTGACAGGAATCAGCAGGAAGAAAGGGTTCACTCAAATTGGTTGTGAATTAGATTCAAGTTTAAAAAATGCTAAAGTCGGCATTGTGGCAGACTGAGCAGCAGCTTTAAGTCATCACAACCATGACTGACCAGCTTTTGCAAACACTTTGCTGGCGTGCTGTGCCGGGTGGGCTTGCAAATGAGTAAATGTGCATTCAGTTTAGATTAAAACGTGACTAATGCAGTCACAAAAAAGTGTTTGTAAATACATCTGCCGTGTGAACTTTTGACCACATTTTGTTCCACATTTTCACTCTGCGCTGGTTGATGTTTGCTGGCAGGCAGTTGTTGCTGTTGATTTCAGGCTGTCTAATGAAGGAAGTGGATTGTGTACACTATGGGTGTGTCGAGTCACAGTTCAAACACATTAGGCTGCCAGCGAACCGTGAACGTGCTGCACCGTGGAGGAGAAGAAATGTTAGTTAGAGAAGTGTTAGTTATTGAGCAGGTGGGCACCACGTACGCCCACATCTCGGTTTTTTCTAAGGGACCGCTGAAATTTGTATTTGCTCTGTCATTCTATTCCAGACTGGACTTTGTATCATGTATTGGAACAGTGTGTTGGCGCTCCGGCAAACATGATGTAACTCCAGTTGGTCACTGATTGGCCCTTAAGGTGGAATAAACTTTGTTTTCCTGGAGGAGTCTCTGTACTCTGGACTTCACTTCACTGAAAGAATGGTGGACAAGATCTGGAGGAAGAGCTGGCAGTTTATAGAGAATAGACGGTCTTTTCGCAGTAAGCCGTCTCCTTGTAGTAAGGCAGAATGTAAGAGTGAGTGAGTAACCTGCTTGTTTTTTTCACATTATTTGTGTAAGAGCTAATCCCTCGAGGACGCCGATGACTGGATGTGTTTGATATTTGGAGGGTGTTTACGTGGCATTTGTGTTTTATGAATGTAGCAAAACAAATCCTATGGCAGACTGTCAGATCTACAGGAGTAATTAGTAGACAGATACGTACCAGTATTAGGAAGCTTAGGCAGCTGAATGAATGTTGATTTGACTGAATCAGCACGTCTCTGAAATGTACACACACCCTGCAGATCACTTCTGTAACATCTTTTTTATATTTGATAACAGAAACCAGAGTACTCGAGTTTAAGATTCTTTATTGAAGCTCAGAGCTATAAGTCCCTGGTGTTAAACTCTTTCTCTCTTACATTTCATAAGATGGATCAGAAGTGATTAACCTGATAATACTTCTTCCATATTCTGACTAAAGAATGAAACTCTCATTGTCTAATCTTTGCAGTGAGAAGATGTAACCTCTAACCTTCACTTTGCCTTGTTATTGCAGTGTGGAAGGGGATGGACGGCCCAGTGAGAGCGGCCCTTCCCTGGATGGTGGAGCCAGCTATGGCCAGGGCCCTGTGACTCACGGCTCAGCCATCAGCCCTGACCGCTTCGACAGCCCGCTGTACAGCCACGGTGTGCAGCCCGGGCCTCAGAGACCCCGTCGGCCCAAGCTCCAGCACTCGCAGTCCATCCTCCGTAAGCAGGCTGAGGAGGAGGCCATCAAGCGGTCCCGCTCGCTCTCGGAGAGCTATGAGCTCTCTGCTGACCTCCAGGACAAACAGGTATTCATAAGTAGCTCTGCTGATCTGCATTCTTGTATCGCAAAAAAGATTAAAGGTGTCATAAACAAATTCTTCTCTAAAACATTATGGATTGTGTGTGGGTTATTTATCAATAACCCAGCAGTGAGATATTTCCTGCAAGATATAAAGCAAAAAAAGCCAGGGCACATCATGAATGTCATGTTTTTAGTGCTTTTGCATATATATTATGGTATCTGGAGTGCCAACACACTATAGACAATATGGGATCCAACAAGCCCTGCAGATATAGCTCCCCTTCCTGTGTCACATGCAGGCTCATTAGAATATACCAGCCCCCCATCTGTATATCTCACCCACGGTTTTAGCTCATGAGAGATCTGGCTCTTTGACAGAAAACCTTTCACCAGGAAGCTTTAGACCAGGAGACTGATGTGGATGAATGGGTTGAACACAAGACTTTCACCCAAGAGAGATACCAGAGCTTTTCCTTAATATTTTTGGTTTTTAATTTTGTATTATCAGTATTAAATAACAGTTTGTTAATGTTAACCAAACAGACAGTATGAATGTTTTGACTGTTAAATCATGTAAACAACAGGAGAAACACACAATACAAGTATGAACCTGAGAATAAACAGGTTTACTTACTAAGTTACTTTTCTCTTTCCTCTAGGTGGAGATGCTGGAGCGTAAATATGGTGGACGATTCATAACTCGGCATGCGGCCCGCACCATCCAAACAGCCTTCCGCCAGTATCAGATGAACAAGAACTTTGAACGTCTCAGGAGCTCTATGTCTGAGAACCGCATGTCGAGACGCATCGTGCTCTCCAACATGAGGATGCAGCTCTCGTTTGAGGGCCCTGAAAAAGTGCACAGCTCCTACTTTGAAGGGAGGCAGGTGTCCATGACGGAGGACGGCACCCCGCTGTCCATGGTGCAGTCTGAGTGTGGAGATATAGAGGTCCACCAACAGGCCAACATGGCGTCTCACCCAGCCCAGCAGGGGGACCTGACAGATGCGATCACGGAGCTGGAGGACGCCTTTTCCAGGCAGGTCAAATCTCTGGCTGAGTCGATAGACGATGCACTGAACTGTCGCAGCCTCCAGGGGGACGAGGGTCCTGACCCCGAGGCCATGGGCTGCTCCAAGGTGGAGAGGGAAGTGCCCTATCAGGTGAAGTCCCACCGCAGGGCAGCTGGACGGATGCACGATGAAACGTTGGCGTCCTATAGTGATGTTACTCTTTTCATCGATGAGGAGGACATGTCCCCCTCTATTGCTCTGTCCAGGTCAGGGGACCAGCCCTCCAGCACAGAGTCAGACTTGCGGTTGCGGTCAGTCAATTCCTCCCAGGACTACTGGCCTATTGACCCCAAAGATGAGGGTCGTGACACAGACACGAGCTGCCGCAGCACTCCCTCTCTAGAGTGCCAAGAGCAGCGTCTCAGAATGGACCATCTTCCTTTGTTGACCATAGAACCTCCCAGTGACAGCTCGGCAGAGCTCAGCGACCGCTCCGAACGCAGCTCCGTCAAACGGCCGCCTGTGTACGAACCACACGGCCACATCGTAACGTCATCCCAGGCGAGCCCGAAACACATTTCCCACGGCCCCCCTCCACGCGCTTCCTCCCGTGACGATGACGCTCCCCTGCGTCACCGCCACCGCCAGCTGGAAAGCCATTTGGCCATCAACGGCTCAGCAAACAGACAGAGTAAGTCCGAATCCGACTTCTCCGACGGGGACAACGACAGCATCAATAGCACATCCAACTCTAACGACACCATCAACTGCAGCTCCGAGTCGTCGTCGAGAGACAGCCTACGAGAGCAGACGCTCAGCAAGCAGACTTACCACAAGGAGACCCGCAACAGCTGGGACTCGCCAATCTTCAGTAATGATGTTATCCGCAAGAGATACTACCGCATCGGCCTGAATCTCTTCAACAAGTAGGTACTCAGCTCCGCTGGAGCAGGTGCTTGACCAGTGTTTGCGGTGATTAAAGGCCTAATGATTAGAGGTGATGTTAGAAAAGCCTGTTGTAAAATCCTCTCACTTCATGTTGTACTCAGAGCTGTAATTATCTGTATTAATATCAAATGCAAAGATAGTTTGAAAGATATTTAACAGGGCATTTTAATTTCTCTGTACAGACTACAATGTAACAACGTTTCCCTCTGATTCTTTGTTGATATTGTTCAACCAAACATGCCTTAAGAATACCTTAATACAAGCTGTAGAAGGCCCCTCATGAAATGTCCATTTATTTAGGATTAAACTGATTTGTTTCTCCATTTTTTTAATCTACCTGCATCTAAATGTTGCATTTATCAGGAAACCAGAAAAGGGCATCCAGTACCTGACTGAGAGGGGATTCATCCCCGACACCCCGGTTGGTGTGGCTCACTTCCTGCTGCAGAGGAAGGGGCTGAGCAGGCAGATGATTGGAGAGTTTCTCGGCAATCGACAGAAACAGTTCAACAGAGATGTCTTGGAGTAAGTCTGATTTTTATTCTCATGCCATCTATTGTAAACTGTATGTAAGTATATTTAGATAAAAGTAAGTGAAGGAAAGCTGAAAAGCATGGCACAAAAACTCCTTAAACCCAACTCATTACAATCCTGAAAGTGATCAAAATTACTCCAGAAACAGTCAGTGGTGATCGGTAAACAGTTGTATTAAATGTCGTGTCTCCGTGTGTCCCCTGTGCTCCAGCTGTGTGGTGGACGAGATGGACTTCCAGAGCATGGAGCTGGACGAGGCTCTCAGGAAATTTCAGAACCACATCCGAGTTCAGGGTGAAGCCCAGAAGGTGGAGCGGCTCATCGAAGCCTTCAGGTTAGTTCACGCACCGGCACATAAAGCGTTTAAACATAGTGAAGACTGACCAATCATTGCACAGTAAGATAAACAGAAAACAATCAATCCTGAGCCAAAGATCAGCACCATGAATGATTGTGTTTCAGGAAGGACTTTGGAGAACACTGATGCTGTTTTATAACTAACACATACATAAAATACAATACACCTGTGTCACAAAAACACACTTTGTGATTGTAATACGAGCACTTTATTCAGACTTGTATTGTTTTTTGAAAAGTCATTGCTGTTTGGTTTCCACACAGCCTAGATAATTATTGGTACATAGAGAGAACAAACTCTGGGACTACTTCTGTTTTCTTCTTGAAATGTTGAAAATGTTTCCTCACTGTGAACACAACTGTCTGTGTGTTGTAAAGTGAGTGTGGTTAGAAGTTCAGATGGGTGATATTGCTCCTTTCTCACGTCTCCAGCCAGCGCTACTGCATCTGTAACCCCACGGTGGTGCGGCAGTTCAGGAACCCTGATACCATCTTCATCCTGGCGTTCGCCATCATCCTCCTCAACACTGACATGTACAGCCCCAACGTCAAACCTGAGAGGAAGATGAAGCTGGAGGACTTTATCAAGAATTTAAGAGGTACAAAACCACTGGCAGACTGACTCACTCACTCTCCTAATTAAATTTTTTTTAAATCCTTCTCCAAATCTGTGACTGTTTCTTTGTAGAGTGGAAAGAAAAGTATTTAAACCCTTTCAAATTACCTGGTTTTCTGCATTAATTTGTCATGAAATGTGATCCAATCTTTATCTTAGTCCCAAATATAGAAAAACACAACATGCTTAACCTTATTCCACACAAACAATTACAGTCATACTGCTGGTAGAAAGAGTAAGTGAGCCCTTGGGCTATTGACAAACCTGGAGTCCAGTCAGTGAGACGAGATTTGAGCCAGGTGTAGAACTACTTTGACTTATAAAAAACACTCAAACCTTTTTAGTTTGCTATTCACAAGAAGCATCTGCTGATGTGAACCACGCCTAAGGAAAAACTCCCCCAAACGGTGCAGAATCAAAGTTGTAACCCTGCTCTTCCCCGTGTGCCAGGCGTGGATGACGGAGAGGATATTCCTCGGGAGACTCTGGTCGGCATCTACGAAAGGATCCGTAAGCGAGAGCTGAAGACCAATGAAGACCACGTCTCGCAGGTGCAGAAGGTGGAGAAGCTCATTGTGGGAAAGAAGCCAGTGAGTACTGTTTATTATCTGCTGTACTAACTTTCATAAGATATATATTATAATTTCCAAGGTATGAAATCATTCTCTGTCTTTCGACTATAAGATATACACAGAGTTGCTTATTCTTTAAGCAGGAGTCACAGAGCTTATGAATAAGAATAAAATAAAAAGGCCACTTTTCTCCCCATTTACTGTGTTTAAAATCATAGAGGGAACAGAGATATTTAGAAAATCAGTTGTACCTTTGGGTGTTGATGTGCGTAAGAGGGGCACACGCCTGGGCTAAGACCTTCACGCTGGTGATTTTAACACACTCAAAGCCCTTGAGAGGTGTCACCCAGTGCTGCAGTCTGATGAAAAATGGGCACTTCCAGCTGCCGTAGCACATGATAGTTCTTACTTGGTTGCAGAGGGAGAGGTGGTTGAATCCAGCGGTTAATACGGCTGCATAAGTTACAATCGTCTGTTGAATATTCATTATTAGTTTGTGTATTTCTGTGAATGAATACTGAACAGGAGAAAATATCAGATGGAGTTCTGACTTTGCTGGAGCCCCTCAGGAGCAGGATATCTGCATTATTCTGCAGGCAATGATATCTCTTTCATGTGTGAAGGTTAAAAGTGAGATTAACCTATGCAGCCTCAGGGACACGCATGTCTTGCATAGAGGACTTTGTTTCAGTTGCTTTCCGGTGGGATGGAATCTCTTCTGGTCTGCCAGTAATAACTGAATGCATTGAAAAAAGATCCCTCGTCGCCATTTAGCTGCAGAATTAAAAGCTCTGGAGGACACTCTGTAAAACACTTTAACATAAAAAACAAAACCATAATAATCAGGTCCACCGGTGCTGCACAGAGTGGGCTTCTAGGGGAGGATCTGTTTCCACTCCAGCATCATTACAGACTCCCTCGAGTCCTGCAGCAGAGAAAGATCACCACCAAGCTTACAGAACCCCAGAGGTGCATGCCTCTTCACCGCCACTTTAATAGACTATAGGTGCACACTCTGCAAGGGCAAATCCTTATATTGGGTCATTAATAAGAAGGAGAGATTCCATTTCCATGTTATCAGGGGCATTAGTGTTAATAATCCTAACAAAACAGCTGCATATAACATCTTCTTTGTCCTCTCCTTTTAGATTGGATCCCTCCATCACGGCCTGGGATGTGTAAGTAGGCTGAATATACATAAATCACAACATATTTGATCATTTTTCATTCAATATTTCAGTGTGTGTGCACTTCCTGTCTCTGGCTCGGGGCATCGCACTTAACGCACATCAAACAGGTAGTTTTAGAGTGAGATTAGCCGAACATTTTGCCCCTGAAGCATCACATCTGTCATCGCTGCTCCCAGGGGACTGAATCAAGAGACATAAATTCTTGGGTGGCACTGAGCTGCAGTGTTTACAGATTCTGTGCTCGGCAGGGTGTACATCACTGCTGGGTGCCTGCCACGCACAGAATCTACTGTAGATCCCTCATTTGTATGGAGATTATTAGTTATGGGAGGGCTGTGCAATGATTTAGCACCGGTAGAAGTACATTATTTTGGAATACATTAGGGCTAATTATACAGTACAACTGGTAAATAGGTTTGTGTTTTTGTATGCAAGGACTCCTCAAAGTTGAAGTTACATCAGTGCAAAAGAAAACTTTTATAAAAAAATAAAGTTAACCATAGTAAACCACTGCAACAATAATAATGCTGTGTTACCAGTTAATTAAAGTGGAGACACAAACCTGATGTATGTTAAAAGGATAACACACAAAACATTGATAATTTTTACTGTTTTATTTGAATATCCATTACTTGTTACCTGACAAACAACAACTTTTCTTGGATTTAGTTAGTTAGTTACCAATAATAGCAGCTTTAGATAACTGTAACAGTATTTTTTTTTACTATTTTATGCCAATTTTACCACAAAACAATTAAGGCATGGTCATACATATAAAATAAACATTTTAGAATATTTACCTGCTGTTCACTTCCATTCTCTTTGCAAAACATGGAGCTCAGCTGATGTGTGCCCTTAATGTTTAGTTTCAGCCCTAAACATAAGCATCCAAATGTCACCACATACAGCACTGAACACTATGAAGAATGCAAAACACGTAAAGGAACTGAAATCAGTCGTCCTTTGGCTTCACCTTCTTTAAATTCTGCTCAGGGGAAGAGGTGACTTCTGTTCCTTATTATCTTTTGGACTGAGGCCATAATGACCTCTGAAGTGTCGGTATCTGTGCTCTTTTTTCCTGCCTTTTAGGTGCTGTCGCTGCCCCATCGCCGGCTGGTGTGTTACTGCCGTCTGTTTGAAGTGCCAGACCCCAACAAGCTCCAGAAGCTGGGCCTGCACCAGCGGGAGATCTTCCTGTTCAACGACCTCCTAGTGGTAAAAGCCCTCTCCTGTCCTCGCTTTTCTTCTCATCTTGTCTCCTTGGAGAGACCTTTAAAATATTCTCTTTTGCGTGATTTCAGGTAACCAAGATTTTCCAGAAGAAGAAGAACTCTGTGACGTACAGCTTCAGACAGTCCTTCTCTCTGTATGGGATGCAGGTCATGCTGTTTGAAAATCAGTGTAAGCGGCATTTGTTTTTGCTCTGTTTTTAATCCCTGTGGCGTGTTGGCTGACAGTGTTTACATCACAGGGTTTGATTCAGCACAGTAACACATCCAGCACATCCTCTCTTTGCTCCCACCCCAGATTACCCAAATGGAATCAGGCTTACATCAGCGATACCAGGTGCAGACATCAAAGTCCTCATCAACTTCAACGCGCCAAACCCCCAGGACCGCAAGAAGTTCACAGACGACCTGCGAGAGTCCATTGCCGAGGTCCAGGAAATGGAGAAATACAGAATAGAGTGTGAGTTGCCTTTTTTCCTCCCCATCCCCCCTCTTACTCTGTCTACCTCAGGCAGTACAAAGTAGAAACAGGGCATGGTCCTCATTACTCAACTGCGGCACTTTATGAGGGAGAATGTTTATAGAGTTCACAGGATGGCTAACAGAAGGGAGAGCAGGGTTTTTTTCTAGGACGTTCAAAAAGCAATCCCGTCACGACCTACAAAAACAGGATGTTGGAAATTATGCAGATCAATAGTGGGCATTCAGTGTTTCAGACAGGAAAAGGTGGAAATTATAGAAGTTATACAGTCATCCCCTGGCCAGAGGGAGATGTAAAACCGCTGCCACTTACCTCAGTCTTTCCTTGGCTCCTTTCTGCAGCTGAGCTGGAGAAGCAGAAGGGGGTGGTGAGGCCCAGCATGTCCCAGAGCTCCGGTCTGAAGAAGGAAGCTGGCAACGGCAACATGAACCGCGCCAGTCTGGATGACACCTACGCCATGGGTGAGGGCCTGAAGAGGAGCGCCCTCAGCAGCTCCCTGCGAGACCTCTCCGAAGCAGGTACAGCCAAAACGTCTTTGTTTTTACCAGCCGGTTCTCCTAATGGAAAAGTACTCTCCTTCTGTCATCCACCTCTCTGTGATGATGTCAAGGGGATAAAAATAGCAAAATGTTGTTTCACTGCACCATACATTGATTTTACAGTTTCCCCCTTAAAAGGATAGTTCAGATTTACTGAAGTGGGGTTGAATGAGCAGTCGGTGTATTATCTACAGTAGATGGCAGTAAACACCCAGCCAGTTTTAGAGAAGCAGTACCACTAAGGACGGGTCAGCAGCAAAACATATATCAATTTAAGTGCAATTTAAGTGTTGATGTTGGGGTTTATAATCTAAGCCACTAGACTACACTGAGACAAACAGTCATTTGACCTCACAGAAGGAGTTGCTGGTTTATCACTGACTCGTTATTTTAGTTTGTTTGTGTAATTGTGTGACTTTGGTGAATCCAAACTAAGTCTTTAAATCACCCAAGTTACACAATTACACAAACTAAATGACCCAGGCAGCGGTAGACCAACAACTCCTGTGTTCTGTGAGGTAAAATTACTGTTTTTCTCAATGGAGTCTGGTGGCTTTGACTACAAAGAGTTTGAAAACGGCTTTGTTTCCCCCTGCATCAACTGTATCAGCCTGATGGCAATGTAAAGTAGAGAAACTCTTCTAAATATAGCATACACTTATATATATATTATATATATTATTTCGTTTTTTGCTGCCCCCTTCCACAGCAGTTCATTGTTTAGCTGCTGTGCTTGAACTCCTGCCTGCTTCTCCAAACTGTGTGTGTGTCAACACACATCTACTGGAGATACTACACTATAAGTACCTCATATAACCCCACTTCATAAAATCTGAACTGTCCCTTTAAATCCACAGTATAACTCACTCATGATTGGATAGTTTGTCCTGAACGGTGTGTCCTTCAATGTTTAACCTCAGCATACTTTGCCTTAGCGAGACTGAAGGTGTGCTCCACGTTTTTACTGTTCCAAGAGTGAATACAGACCTTTTTAAGAAGAAGTTCATTGTTTAGAAATGCAGATTTGTCTTCTCACTGATGAATGAAATTGACGGGCAGTTCTCACCCCTGATCATCTGGATGAGCTTTATTTCTGAACATTTCCATTCATGTTTTTAATCGTCACTTCTCCTTTTTTTTTTAAACCTCACACTTTTGCACTCCTAAGTTGATTTTATCCAAAGACATTTCATGATAATCCTCCGTTCCGTTTTATCAGACGTCATTTGCCATTTCCTCTCACGTATATTTGTGAACCAAACAAATCAGTGCTGATGTGTACCATTCCTAAGCAGCAACAAGATCAAGATTTAGCTTCAGTCTTGGCGTTTAAAGTCATTTCACATCCATGAATATCAGTGTTTAGCGCAGCCGCTCTGTCTCTGAAGCAAGAATACATTTCATTCATTACAGATAACAGCTATGTGAAGTTATCGGGTGATTAACACGATAACAAAATGAAATCCAGTCAGGGGTCTGCCTCACTGTTGGTAATACAATACGCTTTGTTCTTATGATCACTACCGCAATGGGAAATGATAGGTCAGTCAGTGAAGAAGCCTGTAGGAGTCGCTGCGCCCTCCTGTGTCCTGTGCTCTTCGATGCAGGATGTAGCATGTTAGTGGGGTCATTTTTGTTAAGTGTTTTCTTTTTCCTTTCCTGCCATACTCCCATTTCATGTGTATTTACTGTGTTATTTCCATACACATCAGGTATTTTCCTGTTTATGTGTGATTATTGGTCATGTATCATTGGCTGAGTGTGCCTAACAATGGCAAAAAGTGCTCTGTTCGCCCTCAGACCTGTATATGCCTGTACATCCCATGTGCAACAGCCACTGTATTGCTTTTGATGTGTCTCCTCCTCCGTGACTGTCACTGAGACTGGCTTTCGCCTACCTTCTGAAAATCCTCATCTTGTGACAACATTAACATACTAGTTGTCATATTTTATATATAAGTTGAAAATCTAAGAAAATTTGGTTTTGGCATCAACCCTGTTCAAATCGCCTGCAATCTGTTAGTAAAAGTTCACTTTGGACATTTCCTTGGTCTACCAGACTTGATGAGTCCATATTTGTTGTGATTTATAGAAATTAAATAAAAAAATTAAGCAGTTAGAAGTGCGTTTATTAAGGCTTAAATCACTGAATTTCAATGCAGCTTTAGTTTTCAGCCTTTCCAGTTAGCCACAGTACCACCTGTCACCCACCACCCTCCCAGACCTGAACGCGCTCTCCCCCTTCCCGCCCATATTTGGACCTTACTCACAGTCACAATCCACTGCACTGCCCCCTTCGGGACTGGTGGGCGGCCTAAACGTGTGTAGTCAATCCAGGAGTGCTGTCGATCTCTAATCTGTGGTATTGCATGTCTCGGGCAGGCAAGCGGGGGCGTCGCAGCAGTGCAGGATCACTAGACAGCAATATGGAAGTAAGTTGGAAGCAGCTGGTATCCAAGCTACTCTCTATGTGATGATGTGCACTGTGAAAACACACCATTTATTTTTGGTCTTACACCTTCTTTGCTTCATAGACTCAGTCCATTTGTTTGGATCATTTATTTTTCTTCCTGGGATGCCTTATAAACCTGCTTGCCTCAGTTAGTGTGCATGCATGGGTTGCCTGCCTCTGATCCTGCCCCCTTTTTTGGAAGCCAGAGATCTCCTGTTTTGGTCATGTTATATGACCAATATACACTTTATCTTCAAACAAGCATGACTCTACTAATCCCTCCTCTGATCCCTCCCCTTGTCGCCTGTCTCTGTCTTTCATTCAATCACATCCAAGCGGTTTTCATTTGGTTCTTTTTCTCAGTGGCAGGGTGGTAGCTCTGTGAGATACTAGGAAACTGTTCATCTCCTGCAGCCCCTCTCCCTGTCCAGGTCTTTCTTTTTCCCCTTATCCACAACTTCTCTTAAATGCTGTAAGGTTCAGGGAGGAACGTAGCCTTCGTAGTGAGAGGTCTACTGATGGGCTTCACACGGACTTACAAAGATGTGGATTTCATTCATTCATCTTTCCCTCATTCCATGTGTCCATGAGTTCATGTGTTGGGTTGAAGTCTGGGACCCTGAAAATTTCATTCTGCTTTCAAAGACGTCGTGTTGTCTTTTCTCCAGTCGTAGATGAAGCATGCGCTAAAGGAAAAGCCTTTTTTTTAGGAGAATACATACCTGGATAGTGAGCAGTGTTGGACCTTAAAAGTGGAGGAAAAGGTGTCCAGGCCTGTTGTGAAGTCTGCACACAAGAGCTTAGTTCCTCCTGCCTTCTGACTTCTAGTTGAATGCTAATGTGTGGATGCTGAGTTTGCCTGTCACATCCTCTGCATGTGGAAACTATTGTAACAAGTTGCATGTGTGACTCTTAGAGGGTTTGGCACACTGACTGCAATGAAGATGAAATGTTGTCTTTTCTACCCTTGTTGATGTCATTATTTATGCTCCCGACGGTATTTATGTAATTACTCTTGTTACAGATTTACAGTTTGAAGCCAGTTAGCTCCTTTACAGCAGAGCTCCTTTGAAAATAGGCTCCCATCATCTTGAAGCTGAAATATTCCTCGTGTTGCTGCTGCCTACCATGACAACATTTTTTAGTTTCTCATTTGCATGCCCTATAACATTTTGCTACTTGTTTATCTGAAATAAGAAAGCTGTGAATCCATCCTGCTGGTGCCTTGTAGCTGTAGTTTAGTAGCTGTTGTGCAGTAGCACTTGTACAGAGTCTGACGGACATGCTGTTACCTTTTTTTCCTGCCTGCAGGGGTCCATCATTAGCAGTCCACACACACGCCGGAGAGCCACCACACCACGTGAGGGCGCACCCCGCGGCCATCCCTCCATCCCTAACTCAGCATCGACTTCCATCCTTGGGTCGCTCTTTGGCAGCAAGCGGGGCAAACCGTCATCCCAGAGCCACCCCCCTTACCCCGCACCCGGTCAGCCCACTCTCATATCCCACAAGCCCCACCCGACCAACCTGCACCACACAGCACAGGTAGCACATTCAGTACAGCTCCACGGTCACCATTCACAGTACTGCCAAGTCCCGCAGAATCCGCCGCCTTACCACCACCACCACCACTACCACCCCCCGCCCCACACGCAGTACCACCAGCACCCGGGCTACACCTCACACGCACACCAACACCCCCATCCACAGCACAGCCATTACAGCCAGCATTCCCATCACGCCTCACACTCCCAGCATGCCCCTCACCATCACAGTCAGCAAGGTTCGGCACCTGGCGGACCTAAACCTAAACACAGTGGCATCAGCACCGTAGTGTGATGCTCCTCACGCAGAGAGGAGAAGCGAGGAGCGGACTTTATAACGGAGGGACAATTGCTTACACCAAAGGGACTGACAGCATAACTCTATGGCCTGTCCACTGTGTTTTACCGCTGCTGTGATGGAAACCAATCACACGCAGTCACCTTTTTCACCTCCAGGTCCAACCAATATGCAGGATGGAAAACGGACACAAAACTTCCACCAGGGGCCTTTACTAGTTTGCCTGATCATGGGTCTGGCCCCATCAGCGTTTTTTTGTGGGCGGGGATCTGTAAAGGAAGATGCTCCGCGTTTTCCACACACACACACACACACACACACACACACCGCCCGGCCGTGATGGCTGTAGAGAGAATCTCGATCACCAAGCCGCTCCCCCACTGCTTCACCCCTTCAATAGCCTGTCTTACCTTCATATAATCAGGAGGGAAGACGACCTGAGACGAGAACATGGCTGACTGTTTTCTCTGTCACAATGATGGCATCATTTCTTGTGCACAGCCTGTCGGAAGTCAACTTTCTTTGGTTTGCAGATCCTACCATCATATGAATGCAATTTGTCGTCGCCTCCCGTAGAGCTCATATGTAGTGAACAACCTAGATATAATCATTTCACACTAACTTAAATCAAAGGACAGGTAAACAACTGAGTCGACCGTCTCAGTCATTGTAGTTCTAGTGCTGTATTTACTGTAGATGACAGCTATATGTGTTGTCTCCTAGCTCTCATGAATAAATGTGCCAATTATTAATGCATAATCTATTTAGTCAAGACTTCATGTACAGTATATTGTGCGTAAAGTAATTTGTAAGATTATACTTACAATTATTATTATCAGCAAAAATGAATTTTATCAGTATTATACTGACTCTGTGGTAACAGGATGTAGATCTGAAAGGAGTGAACTCCCATTCAGTCCGGCCTATAATCTATTCTGGAATTTTTGCCTTTCAAACGGATCAGACGGAGCTTCTGGATGGCAGCTGTTGCATATGGGCCGAAACGCTGTGCCGTCACAGCTGAGGCCTCCAAGCAGACTTTTCCTGTCAACTTTCACGAATGATAAACTGGGCTCGTTGGTCGTTTTAGCCTCAGTTTACTTCTCACACCGTGGCTGCTCAGACTGTAAAAAGTAATGAAGATTACCTGAAAAGACGTTTTAAATACACTCAGTTCAAATGTTACAAACAGACCCACGAAAAGCATTGAACACGTTAAGTCTGTTGCCTTTAAGATATGCGACAGCTGCTTTCTCGGCTCTTAAATCGAAAAAAACAAACACTTTTGAAATCTTCTTTTGCCTTGTTTAGTATATTTTTTTTATTCACCAACAAGGTGTGGTGAGTGAATAAAATCAGTTCTTACATAGTGAAGTATTTTTTTCATCTTTTTTCTATCATATGTGCAATATCTTTGTACTGATTTTGTACATTAAGAACAAGCAAGGTGTCCCTCCAATTTGTGCTTTTTTTTTCATGTTGCGTCATTATTTATTTATTTTAGTTTTTGACCCCTGTCAGAGTCTTTCTCAGTAAATTAATGTGTGGCTGTCCTCGTGGTCTTATGAGAGGTACAGACTTGGAGTTCAGTGGAATGTCTAGTAAGTGATTTTTGCATGTAATGTTATTAATGTGAGGCTATCCCTCTGCACATTGTATAACAAATCAGTGTTACCATAGCAAGTTTAAGTGCAATCATGTTCAGAAAACGCAGACTTGCACTGAGAGTGGAAGTCCGTTATCTTGTTGTCCAGAACGAGATTCAGGTGAAAAAAAATATCTTTTTTCATTTAAGAATATATAAATACTTACTTACACAGTTCACAATGGAAAGAGGAATGTGTATATATATTTTAATAAAAGGAATATGCTTCTCTTTGGGCTGAACAGAAATATTTTGCTGGATAAGCACATATGAAAGAACACTTTCATTTTTTCAGGATATGCAGTTATAATATACAAAATGCAAACTGAACAAAGGAACTGGGTATATGTAAAGAATAACTTTCTACATTCTACAAATAAGAGTCTATTCTAGTGTGTAAACTAGTGACAGTAAACTGTTTGTCCCAATATTCAGGTTGTAAATGTATTTTAACATTCACAAAGAAAACCATTGCCATAAGTCAGGCTTATTCTCACACATTTCTCCTCATGTGAAATAACAAGGAACGTTCAGATGACAGACATATCACATACGGGACATTAATGATCAGTTGAATGTGTCTTTCCATTGATTTCATATATTTTGCTAGAATTCTGAAATCTTGGGATGATGTAAAAACCGAGGAATCTGTTTATTTTGGTGTGTGTTGTAGTGCTTCAGTTGTCTCCAGTCATTCTTTGTGAGAAAGTACCCCAACAATGCACTGCATGGATCATCATGTGTCCTATTCACTGTGAGCTGATGGGGAGAAAAAAAATCAGCCTAAAAATCTTGACTTTTGTTTTCGATTCATTTGGAATTTCCTGATGTTGACGTGTTCTTGTTGCTCCATGTTAGACTGGTAGTTATTCAAGCTCGGCATGCATTTCATCAACAAAAGCCATTGTGTAAATTACAAACATGAAGAACATTGCACTTCTGTTGCTGAGGGCTCGTGTAAATATGGGATTTTGGTGTGCAAAGTGATGACCTGCTTGCAAGGAGGGTTTATCTTTATGAAGCTGTAAAGGGACCAAGACGGGGGTTAACGCAGCTGTACATAATGTGTATATGATCAGTACTCTATTCTGATATCTGCAGTTAAGATCAGGATGTATATACATAACCTCACAGATGGATTAGAGGGGTGATATATGAACATATCGATTGTCTCTGCCTCCAGCTGTCGTGAACTGACATTTGCTGTAGAAATCAAAACCAGACTGTTAGAAAGTCCGCTGCCATTTACATCCAGCTCTCTTTTCATACATGCACCCCCTCCTCACACACACACACACGCACAGACATACATACACACATCCTGCTGCAAGCTGTTCAGTCTGGCGTGAGACACATTTAAAAAAAAAAAAACAAAGGAAAAGACAAGAATGGCCTCATTTATATGTGCATTCTGTTTGTACAGTGAGTAGTGAGTCAGTAAGACCCCAGTTATTGTAAAACTTCAACTGTGACAATGTTGAGAACGCAAAATAAACGAATATATGACTTATGGTACGCATGTGTTGTTTTTGCTCTCCAGTGTACACAACACGTCTCATTGAGTCAGCGCTGTGTGAATCAAAGGGAAACCAGACTGCTTTTCCTCCGTTTTGTATAATGCATTTCACATTAGTGCCTTATCTTTAGGCTCCGTATCTTCCACTTCCAGACTCCAGCATGACTTTCCATTACTTCATGTTGCTCACTTCCACTAGAGGGCATGCAGTAAAGTGCTTTAAAATTAAAAGGAAAATCTGTGCCAGCACACCACCTATGGGTGACAAGTGAAAATGACTGTTCCTGCTCTGACCTCTCTGTTTGAAATCTCTCAAGGTGGGGAAGTGTTTCTTGGATTTCTCTGTTCTATTTTGCAGCTCACAATTTCCATAAAGAAACATTTGCTCTTTGGCCTCAAGCTCATTCAGTATTTGGCTTTCAAAATATCTCATAGGTGCATTTTAATTCACACAGAGCTGCACATGCTCCGAGCTTTATTTCTGCAGTGAAGTGCCCCACTGTGCCCTCAGCACTGCAGTGGATGTCAGTAACAAACAGAGTGCGGGAGAGCTCCAGATAGCCTCCACCACTGTTTCTAATAGATAAACTCTTATCTCCTTTAAGCAGATGGATTTCCTTCATTTCAAATGCGCCACAACCGTGCCGTGTTATTGGTGCGTTCCTCTCACTGACGTTGCTCTGTGCTGGGTGTGTGATCATTCTGTTTAACAACACGTCAGGTAAAAAACAGGGGAGCCTCGAGTTCAGCAGAACTTTGGAAATATTCTTAAACACAACATTGGACTAGAACAGTGAATATATTATCACATTTTAAGGATGACTGGCAACACAAGAGATAACTTCCAAGTTGGTTTGACTTGAAAAGGTTTGTGTTCTTTTTTTATTTTTTATTGATTTTATTTACATTGTCATCTAGCTTCAGGAAACACATGAATGTTTATTATCTTTCACCTCATAGATGTATCCACTTAAACAATAAAGACTGGTTTATTACTTAATATTAATCTTGTCCTTATACACAGTTTTCTGCACCCTGTGTTGTGTTTTTTCCAATGTAACAACTTGCTGAGTGCTGCACTGTAAAACATTCCTCATTACTTTGAAAATGAAGCGTACAAATAGGGAGTAACCTCTTCCTTTTCCTGCAGGATGCTCTACGGTTTAAGCTTAGCTGTTGTCCTGTTCTGGGCCACACTAAGCGTACACACTACCAGTCAGCCCTGCCGATGTTCAGCCCTCCACCCTGCTGGTCTGCAGGTCAACTGCAGCTCTTTAAGCCTCATGGAGCTGCCTCGTCTGCCCCCAGACACAACAGAGCTCCACATGCAGGACAACAGGCTCACCTCCGTGTCTCCAGGCCTCTTTGACAAACTGGTTGGTCTGAAAAAAGCCTCACTATCTAGGAATCCCTTCCACTGTGACTGTAGGATCCAATACCTGAGGGACTGGTTGCTGAAGAACCGGGCTGCTGTCACCAGGGAGCCCGTCTGTGCCGGTCCGAGCTCTGTTGCTCAGAGGGCCGTCGCTGATCTCACTGATGACTTCTTTTCCTCCTGCGGCCTGCCAGACTGTACTGGTGCCACTTATAACTCTGTGATGGGAGCGATTCTGTGCTGCCTCATTGTTCTGCTTCTGTGGAGCTTGAGACTAGCAAAAAGATCCACCATCATTCTGTACATTTATGAGAGACATTTGGGATTCGAGGCAGACTCTTTGCGCTCAATGAAGCCCAAACACAGGAGGAGGCTGCAGACAGCACAGTCAGCCACCAACCTGGCTTCCCTAACCTTTACAGAGGATCCAGAGAAGCCACTCACCAACATGGAGCTACTGCCACAAGTACTGGATGTGTTGCACAAGAAGCACAATATAAAAATAAAGGCTACCTGAGGGACCTACTGCAGTGGAACCACATTAACACTACAAGTGGCACATAGAGTTGAGGGCAGCACAACAGATTTCTTTGTTTTCTGCAATAAAGATCTCTTTAATGTTAAACTGCTGCAGCCATGTCTCCTCAGACTTCTTCTGGGTAACTTACATTTTACATAAATGTACTCATTAAAGATAACATTACGTAGTCAGTGCCAGAGATTGTGCCACTGCTGATTGGTGGCACCTCTTATTGTTGACCCTTATTTTTGGGGGAACATAGAATAGTTTTGGCCTATTTTGGCTTTTAATTTTATTGAAAATGACTGGGACCTAACTGAAAATGCCTAGACACTCATCAGCCTATGGATGCCATATATTTGTTTAACAACTGATCTTTCAGGACTCTCACAAGAAGGCAAGTTAGTTGTGCATTTAATGGTGCATAACCTGTAGAGAGATCTACACTGTGCTGGCTTTTATAGGTGCCTGGTTAGAGTTCATTCTGGATCGTTTGTGAATGGAAAAAAACACACAGACAATTCACAAAACGTGTAACTTTTCCTTCGTTTCTTCCATGACTGTATTTACAGTGAGTGAAATACAACAATTGATCACACATGGAGCGGTAAAAGTTTTTGATTGACATTGTACTTGTATCTAAATAAATAGCTTTTTGCTTCTGGAATTAAAACCTTTAAGCATAAAAACAAATTTCTATATTATAATAAAGACATTATGGCAGGAAGATATGGCAACATTTAACAAAGATGAAAGTCTCTGATCTGTGCAAATACTGGTCAAGGCTCTCACAACAAGACAAAATGCAGACAGACAGTTCTATTAGAGCACATCAAACAGCTGTTTTACACAACAAGTATTACTCTTAAACTCATGCATAGATTTTCAAGGATAAATGGGTAAACAAATGGCTAAAAATGTAATAATAAAAAGTCACCTTGAGAATAAAGGTCAACTGTTATCTGAATATGCTTCTTAAAAACACTGGTAAATTCTTGTAATAAATATAGGATGATTTCAGGATTTGCAATTATCTAAACATTACTATCATCTAAAAAAATACTTAGTAGGGTCAAATAAGGCAGTTCCTTAAATTTTTCCTTAATGAAAACAGGTAATTAAAGACTATCACAAAACAATATAAAAGAGCGGTTGACTGTAACAGTTACATGATTAAATTTTCTCTTAAGTTTTTCTCAATGTTCAAAGTTTAGCAGATAACCAATGCCTGGTCAGGTGGTAAAACAATGTCCACAGTGTTTGGCTCTTTCAGGTTTGTGCATTAAGTGGTATAATCAGTTTAATGCTCCACCTCCACCTCTCTACTCAGACCTTCATGATTAAACACCGGTTAGCTTAACTCGACTGAGGCACAAACTTCTCCTGCTCAAAGATGAGGTCGACAGCTTCTGCCACATCCTGCACAATGTGGTCCGGCTCCACCAGCCCGGGGTCAAACCTGAAGTCCCGGTGCCCGTGGAACACGGTCTCTTTGATGCAGTGACTTGCATCAGACGGCACCTCTACGTTGGGGTTGTACACTCCTGTGCAGACCAGGACAGACTTACAGGAGGTGGCAGAGGGCAGCGCCAGCTCGCTCTCCCACATATTGTCGCCGTCCTCCTCCTGGGGCACGGCAGTGGTGGAGCCTGTGGCTGACACCATCTGAGCAACAGCTTTGGGATTCTTTCTAGACACTCTTTCCTCCAGGTAGCGGTTGTATAGATTGGCACCGTAGATGTCAGTCATAAGGTTATCCCTAAGAGTGCAGGAGAGAAGACATTACTCTTATGCATAAAGCTTGAATGTACTGAGATGTGCAAGAATGTTTATTTTAACTGTATATTTCAACTGGATGAAGCATTTTAGTCATCAGACATCTGGATCTTAATCCTTGGCAGAAGCTTAGCTCGCAAAACACTGATTTCTAATGATAATCCGCTTTATTCAGTGCTTTTTACAGGTTTTAATCACCTGTAATTTAGTCCATTTGTGTTAGAAATGAGGAGAAACTGACTGCAGTGATTGCATTGCTCCGTCTTTTGTTATTGTTTTGATTGAGAGACCCCCTAGCTGCAGAAAACTGCATAATGCATGTTTAAAGCAATTCCCACAATAACACAAAAGCAACAATCTGGATAAAAAGTTGAAGTGAAACTTGCAAGTTTTCAAAGGAAGGTGTGATATGTTCATTGTCACGCTTGCGGGCAGTTGAAAGAGAGAAGTTCTGTGTTTTCATATGATGTCTCTAACCAGATTATTAAGCAATGATGCAGCCTTTTAATCTGCTACAGTTGCAAAGTGTTTCCCTTACATTGGCATAGCCGCCTGAAATTCGACAGCCACGCCTACAAAATGCTGGGGAACATGCTTTTTTTTGCTGTACCTTTTAAAACCACAGGGATCACCGTGGACACAGCGCCGCATGTATATTTCAAAATACCGTAACTCACGCTAATTCGTGCAATTTTAATCATTCAAACTGCCCCTGAAAGCTGTGAAACTGGGATTTCTGGTGCTATTACGTGCATTACGGTAATGACTGAGTGCCGTGTGGGGTGAAGCAGGAAATGAGCAGCAGCTGCAGGCGGCGTTTGTGAGACAGAGTTGGAGGATTCAGTCAAACTTTTGGTGCGGTTTCTTCGAGTTTAGCAACGTTTTAAAGATATATTTTGTGTAAGTAAATCTTGTAAGTAATAGTTTTCGTATTTTTTCTTTAAGTGATTTTATTGTCCTCCAATTCAAGGCCACTTCCCAACCAACACAAATGAGTGCACAGACAAAAGGGAAAAGTGCACTCTGTGCCACAAAAGCACACCTTGGATGTGTGATGTATGTCATGTGGGATTCTGTCTTCAAGTGGACAGGAATTGTTTCAGAAACTACCACTGCTAAAATAAAAAACGCCTGGCTATTGACAAATATAACAGCCTGGACTCAGAAAGCTCCAGAAATGTAAAACTGTCTCAGATGTTGTAAAGTAGTTTTAATTAGATTTATGAAATCTCAGAAATGTTCAATCTGCACTTTAAAAGAATTTCTAAAAAGAAAGGTGAAGGATAATTCAATTCTGTTTTTGTCCTTTTCTTTTTATAAAACACAGTTTTAGGTAATTAATTACATAAGAATGGTAAATGGTTCTAGTTCTACTTATCCTGGAAAAGGGGTGTAAATTATTTACACATAGGGCATTTTTTTGACACAATTATTGACAAAAATAGACAAAAAGGACCAGGCGTTTAATGAATATAATATTATAATGGTGCTAAAAGGTTACACCCAATCACGCTGATAAGCCGCTGGAGTTATTTCAGCAAAAACATTCAAACTTACCCTGTGAAAACAACTCAGATGTAACTACATTTGCAATAGAGAGAAAGAGCTTACCCTATAGCGTAAAGGGAAGTGACAGGAAGTTTCCATTGTCTCTGCATGCCCTGGCTTCTGATGAGGTACTCAGCAAAATGGTAGGTCAGCTCACTGGGTTTCCCCATGAGGGCTTCATACTTCAGGTCTTGACCTGTTATCTTCTTATAAATGTTCTCTAGACACACAAGAAAGGTCCCATGGCCAAACCTGAGCCAAATGAGAAGACAAAGGGTTAGGGTTACATCTGGCAGCTTGGAGGATTGTTCTAAAGTTATCCCTTCTTTTAAATGTTCTCTGACAGCTTACCGTGGAGAGTGTGCTTCAGCCATCCACATGAGGTCCATGTTGCAGGCCAGCAGGGGGAGATGAGGCGTATTCTGGAACTGGTGAGCACTGCTGAGGTTCCCTTTGGTCAACAAGGTGTCGATTATCAGCTGGAGGTGGGTCTCCCATCGAATTGGCTCCCCGAACAGAACCACCGCTGTAGTGGGTTTTCAAAAATTACATCAAACCTATGACACATCAAATATATAAAAAATCTGACAAAGCAGGCGGTAATGGCCTAATACGAATATGAACTCACCTTCAACCTGAGGAGGGTTGCCAACAGGATTGGACTGTAATGAAAGGAGAGATCATGTGCTGTTGTATATATATAACGAAAAAATAATAATGTGATGTTTCTATTATCAACATCCAATTTCTGCACCAGATTCTCACCAGCAGTTTGGGTCTCCTGTTGTGATCCACCATGTCCAGCAATGGGAACGACTCCCTCAGCATGTCAATACTAACAACCTTCTTAAAGCCCACGCTGAAGACAGATCGTTAAGGACAAATCAAGAGTATTATGCAAACCTAATTTAAAAGAATCGCAAACATAAAACGTAACAAAGCAAGAGTCAAGGATACTTTTTAGCTATTTCCAGGACTGGTCCCTGTCCTGAAACCAGCACACACTTGTCATGAAACTTCTTGAACATCCTCAGGGGACTATGAGACATGATGACTTGATCTTGTGTAATCTGGAAATAGATTAAGTGTAAGGAGAGGTTAATAGCAGAGGTAACATGGGACACCAGATAATACATTTTTTTCAGAGTTAGTGCACCTTTTTACAAATTCAAGCACTTTTCAAGCTTTTCCAGCACCTTACAGCTGTGGAAAATAACATATTTATACACAGTATATTCAGTATACTGATTATTTAACTTCTTTGTCACATATAATTAGATTATATTTTGCTGTAAACAACCACAATGCTGTTTCATAACAGCGTTCTACATGAGAGTGACAAATGAAAGGAAAAAAACAACATCAAGTTGAATTGTTTCCAAATGTGTCACCCATTTATAATTAGGCGTGACTTCCTATACAACCTGAATTTCAAGTAAGTAATCCAAGTACTGAATTCAAAAACCAATTACTCAGCAAATTTTTATGATTATACACCCTGTTTTTATGTCCAAATGTGTTATATTAATTCAACATAAAACTTTAGTCTTTGAGCATGTCCACCTTGTTTTCCTTTTGAAGTAAACTGTGGTCTGTTTCTAGTCTTATGTGCAGCACTTGCGTTTGATCGCTTCCCTCAGTAAATCATGAGCCATACTAGTTTATTTCAACTATGTTGTGGAAGCACTTTTAAAAAAATCAATACAAAATTTAAATGGCTGATTATTGCCACACCCTCAAACTGTTAATGAGTGGGGGGATGATTTGATGCTACCAGACTCCATTGACAACAGCATAAATTTACCTTGCAGAACATGGGGGTTTCTGTTGTCTTTCTTGCCTTAATCAGTTAACTTGTAAATTGGTTTTACTTGTTCCTAACTGTTTTAAATCACAGTCCCACAGTAATGCAAACAAACAGAAACTCCCATGTCACTCAAGGTAAAACTACTGGTTTTTGACAAAGGAGTGTGGGGGGTTTGAGGTGTGCATAGTAATGCTCTATTTTCCACTGGGAAAGGTATGTCACACAGCAAGGTAACATGGAGAAAATCATCTTAATATAGCTAACACTTAATGTGACATTGAATCAGTTTGCTGTATTACTAACTGGCTTCTCCAGTTAGTAATACAGCAACTATAGATAATAGATACTTAATACAACCCCACTTTAAAAACAATCCCTCAATATATGTGTCTAAAGCAGTATTTGCTCAATTGAAGGCGAATTACTTACTTAACTAGCTTACTATTGTTACACCCATAATTATTTTAACAGAGATTTTAACTCACAGGTACTCCTAGGATGTGAGAGAGCTGGTCTGCCTTTTTTTGTCGGAGGCAGTTCCCTGCATTTGTGACAAAAACAACTGGCACCACAAATTGTCCCTGAGAGTCGACCAATTTCTCAAACGCCTTTTTTGCGGCAGGGATTGGCATCCTTCCTCTCACGAGCACGCCATCGATGTCAAACAACAGCCCAAAGCTTGGTTGTGGCTGTAAAAGGGGAGGGCAAAAACAGATTAATGAGCAAAACTGCTGCCAAGAAATCAACATGTAGAATAACAACATCACAGTATAGATTAGGGGGGGTTAGCTGTTTGATAAGCATGATCAAGGCTGGGTTGTAATGATGATTCACTCAATGCAAAACACTCTTTTTAAGTGGCTCATAATGAAAGATATGATGGCAAAAGTGAGAATTTGCACAAAAATCACAGACCTTTGTTAAAAGACATCAATTTAGGTTAATTTGCAGTATGTATGTGAATATTGTTTACATACATAATGTATTTATAATGCCATATTGAGGACATGGCACAATATGGATCCTTTATTGTTATGGCAACATACGGGGCAGCTACAGGAAATCCATAGAGACCATCTTTTGGTGACACAGCATTACATAGTGGATTACTGTTAGCATTTTACAAATAAACAAAAAGCTATCCAAAAAAAGATATGTAAAAGGTTGTTTTTCTCAATGTTTTTTGCGGTTACTGGGAAAAAACAATGTCGGGACACAGTGTGTCCGCGATTGTTTTTCTCATGAGGAAAACACAGTAAGCTACATCTGCTGTTATCCCTGATGTCAGATCCCCTGTTGTTCCATCCCTGCCTGCCAGCGCGTCCACAGCTGAGAAAGTTGCATGCAACATTGTATGCAACATCGATTTGGCTCGCTGTAACAAAACAAATCTGAAACAACTACAAAGTATCGCCTTATCAACACGGTATTTTTTGCCTGAATGATCCCAGGGCGCAGCAACAGCTCGAACCGTACCTTGCTATTAGACTGAGTTCCGCAAAAACCGCACTGAGAACCGACAATCCCAGCTTTGCGTCTGGCTTGACGGTTACTCAGGGTGCACAGGCCCCGGTAAAACGGCAGGAGTCCCCTCATCTCCTTTGTTTATCACCGGGTCTAAAAGAGAAAAAGAAATAGAAAGCAAAACGACCCGGCATGAAGCGAGAGCCGGCTCGGTCCGGCCGCGCTGGCTGATAGACTTGTTTTTTTATCTCGGCTATAATTTGACTGGGCGAGACCCGATGACGACATATGAGGAGTAGGAGGGTCTCTTGCTGCATCTCTGCCGGAAGGAGATGTAGAGCTGCATCTGCACTGCAACCCCCGCTGCCATTTTAGACTCCGAGGTGGAGCTTTCCATTTCTTGCACGCACAAGCATCTCGGTGAGTCACCGGAGAGGGCTGCAGGAAAACACGCGCTCAGTGATGGCAGCTATTCAGGTCTATATAGTATCTCACCCCTATAGCTTCTATTATATATAATGCTAGTGGGGTTATTACATGCAGTGAGGCTCACACAACATGGATACAGATGGATCATTAAGATGCAATTCTCCATTTTACACCCAGACTTTACAATAAGGACGCTGAGCCACATGCATGGTGTCACGTGCAGCAGGCAGCCCCTCGCGCCCCGGAGGAGGCTACATTTGCGGCAGAGAACCAGAAGGAATTTGACAGGGAAATCTGACTCGCTCTTTTAAGGTCCTTTCCAGTTTTTCCCAGCTGGTTCTAAATAAAAGCTTATTTCTTTTTAAAACAGGAGCGGCTGCACAATGTAATGGAGGCGCATAGTTTAGGACAAATGTGGCTGCATTTTAAGGGATCTATAGAAAATGGTAACAAAGGGCAGACTGTATAAACATAAGAGGACAAAGGGTTTGAGGACCAAAGAATGGCCTGCTTTGTTGACTGTAAACCTACTGATCAGGTTATTTACCGGCAGATCTTGAAGATGCAGATTTTTTAAAAGAGCATTTACATACAGGATCTCAGGCTTGGAGACAGATAATTTAATTAGACAAAACCTGAAAAGTTAAGACATTTTAGAACAAATGAAACGACAACAGGTCCTCCCCGTGCTCCTCCAGCTTTATTGATAGTTTAAAATTACATTTCTATTTTCTAGGACTTCAGTTGCACTTTCCTTCCGACTTAAAAACTGAGTACAAGCAAATGGTATTTATACAGTAGTCTAAGTGATATTGTACAAAAATAACATTTTGATTTCTGTGAAAACATTTTTCATTCCCAAATAACTCCTAATTCTGCTGTTCTGACAACTGTTCTTGATGTTAAATTTTGCCAAGGTAAAAACAAAAAAATTCCAAAGCCGTTTTAAAGGAAAAGTCTACCTTGGTCTAGCAAGTGATATTTAAATTGTAAACAGATTTCTATAAAAGAACGTGTTTCTTTTAATACCTCCAAAATTTTATACCGTAGCAATATAACATGTAGTTTGTTATCGCCCACTTAGCTGCTTGTAGGGCTGAAATGCATCATGTTATGAACTGTTTCCATGCCATACTCTCTTGGCCAACTCATATCCCACTAAAACAAACCAAAATAACCATACATGGAAGTTCGGTTTCCATTTACTCCCTTCTTCTATCTCATATTACTGAGGCTCACTTCCACAAGTTCAGAGGTCCTATAGATTCCCATATGTTCAGTCCCATTTATTCTTTCTCTGATCACCAGTGGCTTGGAAAGGGGGGTTCTTTAACAAAGCATTATACATAACACCGCTACCAAACTAAAACATTTTTGTATTGAATGCAGAAAGATATTTTTTTCACCCCTTTCATTGTATTACATGTCGAGAGGCTCACTGGCCTGGGACTAGCCTCCGTTAGCCAAACTTTGGCCAGTGAAGAGGTTTCAGAGAAAATAATACAACCAACCATCAATCTGAAAAAGGAGGGGCAACAGAGGGCACTGATTATGCGCTGTTTTCGCTGGTGCAATCTTTTGCCAGGTGGCCTGCCTTTCCGCAGTTGTAGCAGTTAGTCTCGCTGGCTTTACTGCAATGCACAGCAACGTGACCAATCTCACCACACCTAGAAGAGAAAAAAGTTATTAAGTGAGGGACAAAAAATGCCTCTTTACTTTCAACAGAACTTAACAGGGACACAATAAGCCTACTATACAGTTACAAAGACAGGGATTTTCATTAATAATAAAAAACAGACCATAAGACAGCTCTCACCTGTAACATTTCACCTTATCGCAAAGTTTTTGGATGTGGCCAAACCCACCACAGGAGTAGCACTTCTGCTCGTTGGCGTGATCACAGTCACGGGCCATGTGGCCAGCTTTGCCGCAGGTGTAGCACAGCTGCTCCCTCTCCTTTTTGGGCTCTTTGCAGTCCCGGGAAATGTGGCCACTCCTGTGGCAGTTGTAGCACGCTGAACAGAAGAAGAAGAAAAAAAATCATGTCAGAAATTTATTACTATTTAAAGAAGCAATGCTGGTTATAAATAAATGTTCGAGCTTTGAGATACTATACTGTCACGTGAACCATGGGAAATTACATTTTGTAATTTCTTCTGTTCGTGTGGTGTAAGAAAACACCACTTCACATCAACTAACTAGATTGGAAATGGAAGAATTAGAACTGTCAATGCACACCATCCTCAGTTTGGTCACAATCCCTGGCCATGTGTCCTTGGTCTCCACACCGATAGCAGAACAGCTCTGCAATGACAGACAGATTAGAATGCAAAAGATGAAAATAAGACATGGTGGTAATTTATGACTTTAACTCCCCAAAAGTGTGTCCGCCAATTTTTATGATCAATTGTGAATGTCGTGATAAGACCCATTAGTAGCCCCCCAGGTGACAGCAACAAGTGAACAGTAGTAAAGTAAATAGTGTAGTAAAAACATGTGAACCAGGTGACTGTGATGATTGTCCTATACTGGGTGCAGCCTGAGTAATAGATAGTACCCTTGCCTCGTCCCCGACCCCTGCCGCGTCCACGTATATTGGTGACATTAGGGCAATTCTTGATCCAATGCCCGGAGCGGCCACATCCAAAGCACTCGCTGTTGCTGCTCATTTCCATTACCTAAACAAACAAAACAGGCATGTATCAGTAAGAAAAAAAGTTTTACAGGCACTTTTGACCTCACACACATTTACTACACAGGGAGCATTTTAGCTGTGATTTTCAGCCATCCATTTTAACAGGTTTCACACCAGATAAACAAAAGGGAAAAATGTAATTATCAATAATTTGACATGAACGCTAGTATTTCCACCAGAAAAATGTCCAAAATTGTAACAGCCCATAACGCATACGCACACTAATATCATACCTGTCATAGGCATCAATTGAGATAATATGATTGGCAATTTATGGTTTTCATTTTCTACATTTTGGCTCAAATAAAGTTTAGAAAGTGGCCTAAAAAACAAAACAATTAAGCTGCTTAATGTGATTATCATAGCACATTACTTTTGTCACTATTAGCCAAATCTATTTCCAGATTTACTGACAATGTGCTTTCACTCTAAAACACTTTACGTTGTTTAATTGTCTATGTGGTGTGAAAGCCTGTTGATCCATAATGCTTTTGTTTTAACCAGTGCAGTTGTTTACACTGGCCTGTCATGTTAAATGGACAGCTGTTACTGATGATGAATGATTTAGCAGTGCACCCACTGTACACAAGGTGTCATGAGTGCCATGTCACCAAGAAAGCATGTGCAGGGTTCTCAAAAATCAGTACAAACTCTGAGCTGTCAAAAATGTCTCATACACTATTTTAGGACATCTTGTTAAGATTACAATGATTTAAAAACAGTTCTTTGAATCGGAGTCAGTTTACAGTTTGCACACTTGTCAGTCTAAAATAATGACTACCAGGGAGATCTAGTCTACGATCAAACAAAGGGCTATATTTTCAGCTGCGGTGTCTATCATAATTGGCCACCAGACTACAACTAACTACTACTCTAACTTACACGATTTCTTCAATGGAATCATGCTGTTTTCGCCATAGGCCAAACTTCTGTTTGCTGGCGGTGCTAAAGACATCAAGTCGGGAAGAATGCGAGTTAATGAGTAATCAAGCTCTTCTTAAAAAGTGCTCAGAAACCCACGTAGCACATCAGTGGAGCTTAAATTACCTTCGTAGGAGACTGAAATGCTAACTTGTTGCTTGTAATTCTTATGACCATCTAAATAGACCCAGGGCCTCTACTTCCATTCATTCACCTCCTGTGACCGCTTCTACGGGTTAACCCAGGTCATGGGGGGCTGGAGCCGATCCCAGCTGCATATCCACTACACTACTGTGTGGCCCGGCCCTCAACTTATGCTTACATAATATTGTTCCACTAAATAGTTTTTGAAACGTGGTTTCACTTGTAGCTACACAAGAGCGCGTTTCCACCAAAGTTAGGACAGCTGAGTTTAGATCATCTCCCATGATTCAGTCCAACATGGTGCTACACGCCACCAAGTATCGCTACTGCAGAAATGGCCATGAAAGCACGCCGTGGGTTGTATGCTAAGTTGGGAAGCTAAATCCAGAGGGCAGTCCCGTTTGCATCGTGTTGTGATGAGCATCTTCTAAAATAGCAAGCCCGCGGCTACGATTAAAGATACCTCGGCTCCTTTAAAATGAATTATATACGGGGGATGTATGGTCTATACATCCCCCGTCAGTAAACCAGACAACGAGATTCCGGGCTGAAACAGAATCAAATGCCAAAGGTTGATGCTACGCTAGCGTCGGCCTAGTCACGTTGATTTTCTTGCCTACTCGCGAGACACAGGCGCTGCTGGCTAGCACATGTTAGCACAGCGCCTCACGATCACGACCAAGAAGCACGGTTCAGTCGACGATCGACCATCTTTCCCCAGTAAGAAAGTCTAGATCTGAAATCTAAGGCGATAACGATTTGCCGTAAATGCTTTCTGACGGGTATTCGGGCGTATATAAAATAAAAACAAAATTTCCCGCGCAGGACGCACACACCAAAGTCGTTGTGACGAGCTAACAACGATAACGGGCCGGACTGGGAACCCGATGCACCGTTACTTAAAACCTAACCAAACGAGTGCGTTTCCTACAAAAGAAACCCACCGAACGTCTTTTATTCACTACCATCGGTTTTAAGGTTGTATATTTTCACAGTTTACATGCACATAACCAAATGATTAAATCCGTTTTGGTGCTGTTTTTATTGCTTACCTCGCTTGCTACCTAGCTCTGTCAGTGTTTACGCCTCCTTCTTTGCGCTACATGCGGTGTGAGGAGCAGGAGTTCCTGAATTGTCATTCACAGGATCCAGTAAAAACCTGCGCTGTCATTGGTCACATACTCTACAAGCAACCAATCAGAAACGAGGATGTCTGGACACCGCCTCTACGAGTCAGCCAATCATGGATACGGAATGGTCCCCTTTTCCCTAAATTGACAAGCCTTGTTTTTCCCAATCTTAAAATGAGTACCGTTGTAGCCTTATTAACAGTAATATACTGGTGTTAACACTACCGCTACAAAAAATAGTATTATGAATATAATAATATCAATAGGTTAATGGCATTTCATGCTATAGTTTCCAAATATTTGGCGAATTACTTAATTTGCACTTAATTTGTGGTGCTGAAAGTGCCCCAAAAATACATTTACAGCAAGGTGTGTGTGCAGAAATCATGTCACAGTTACTCAAGATAATCAACTAACCTTGTCGGATCTTTTTCATGTAGCAACTATTCTAGAAAGAAAGTAGACCCTACATGAAACTGCTTACAACAATGTCAGTGGATTAGCATTACAGGTAAAAGGAAACCAAACCGTATCTTTTATTTTTTGGGATGAGTTGTACCTTGAACAGCAAACCTGAAATGATTTTATGCTGTTTTATGATACAGTGTGACCTCTCTAATGTCTTTAGTAACCCCCATTCAGCTGACTTTACTGATATATCAGTTATATTTAATTAAATGTAACAGCAGTAGCCTAAAGGGCATGCATTTGAATTAACAAGGCAGAAGAAAGTGGATGTACATTTCAAATAAAAGGCTAATTTGCATTGTATGAGAAACAGACTAAAGTACATCAGAATCTTTTACTCTGAACAGTCAAGCAATATCATAAACAGTTTTTGTATTATTAGTAATTTCAAGGCTGAAATCATTGATAATAGTTCTGATCAATAATATATTGCTAGATAAAGCCACTGTAAAATTATTTGTTATTATTTTAGCTTATGTATATAAGCTTATTTGCTTCTTAGTTTGTTTGTGAATGCACCAAAGTTAAAGTAATAAGCGAAACCTAATAACAAACCCTCAAATAATCCATAATTTAATGATAGTGTAGTCCAAAAACAAGCTAACAATGGTGTGTATGTGTTGTGTGGTTATTGTGCCTGCAGTGCTGTATAACCCTGATGGGGACCCTACATGTCTGAGGAGTCCATATTGCATCATATATTGAATACAATTGGACTGATGAAGACAACAGTTCATGGGAGCTGCAAGCTTCTCAGCTAACTGGCCTGAGTGCTCAGTCAGATCAATAAGTGGGAAAGATGCATTCATCTCAGTCTTAAGGTGGCTTTTGTTGTTAGGCTCTCACATAGTGATTATTATTTCCTGTGGTCTTTAATCTACAGCTGACAACCTTTAATACAAAGCAGGTGGAATATCCCAACCTGCGATGCATAATGTTTTAGCTGATTGAGAAATGTATCACCATATTATCCCACACTGACTGAAATACAGTGGTGCTGTTGCATGTGGGATGGGGCACCTTAAAAGGCTCCACAATGACAAAGCCCTGCCCTCATCTTCACAGAAACAGTACTTGGCATTTCTGGTATTTGTTAGATGGAATATCTGTTAGAAAATGCCAGTAAAAGTAAACTAAAGTTAGATGGGTAGAATGAAAGACATAGTGGAACATAACATGGGTTTGTGATTTAGATTTCTTGCTAAAATTGTCTGCTATTGCTTTATGGAAACAACGTATGCTGAACCCATCCAGACATATTGACCAGGATGTTGATGAAGCTGTTTTATTCTCAGATGGTGTCAACTCCGGCTTGCTGAAAGGACCTATGAGCCATCTGTAATCAGGGTACCTCAGGGGACCCAGACTGGGATGCTACGGAGATGGTGAACACATGGTGAGTGCAGAGGGTATCATTTCACATTTGTATTGTTTCAGGGCCAGTTTGCAAACGAATAAGCTGTGTTCTCAGCCAACAAAAGCTTATATTCACGCCTCTTTTGATGTTTCAACCTATTTCCAAAACTACAGAATGATGCATTTATATCAATTTAGAGAATATTCATACCAAATACAGGTTCAACTTTTTTTTCTGTGGCCTACATGTCATACTAAAAACTGCCTCTTTATTGTCTTTTTTTGACCAGATATGTAAAATGAAGAATGACTGTCATTAATATCAGGAAGCTTTAAAATGATATCCAAGGCTACAATGTTGCACTGTTCCCAAATCTCCAGATGGTGGCGCACTTGGCGTTTACAATGGATGAGCCTACCCTTTTACTCCAGCTCCAAACCGGTAGTGGGCCGATTTCTGCTTTTCAAAAGATACTGCTGCAACAAAAAAATAAATAAATGTGCATTTCAAAACTATATTAACTATATTAATGTTTCACAAACATTAATCTATACGAAAAAAATAGCTAATATGAGCTCATCGGCGAGGTAGCGGCTACAAAATATAACTTTATATATTGTATATAGGCATAATATGGTCATATATTAAGAGCACAACACTTTAAAACTTTACTGATACTTTTTAATAAGCAAAAACAACGGTTTCAGCAAAGTGGGAGGGATTAAATTGTGCTATAGTTGCGCAGTGTGAGTGATGCTTGCAACTCTTGTTATGACTGCAAGGTCCTGTTTCAATCACTGGCGTCAGACGGACGCACGACACCAACAGAAACCTTTTCACCTTCTCCTGAACAACGTAAATATTGATTGGAAAGCGAGTCAGCGCCGAGCAACTTATGGGAGTTTTAATTTGAAAGTGCTTCACTGGACTTAAAGAATATCCCTCGTCGTGTCACTTTGAGGGTCCGACGGATTTTTTTCCTCGCATTTACCAACGACTGGGAGATACAAACTTTTCCTCTATTATATTGGCTGGCTCGTAAAAGAAACACGCCTATGACCTTCACCTCTTACATTATTGCTACATTTACCGAGTCCGCGAGTATTTGATATAATTTCATGTTCTTTACCAACTTCGACTTTTTCCTTTTTCTTTGAATGCGTTGCAAATATGATGATGTCACCGACGCCACTTTTTCCTGAAGTTATGGCGGAGCACAACTTTTCTAACTTCTCTTGGTAAGCACACACAAGCTACTGGCTCTTAGCATCGCTACTCTTTGAATTATGTTTGAAATGCTAACTACAAACTGTTAAAGTGGCTCTCCATAAGGCACATGGCCACGAAATGCATCGTTTGAACGGGTGGAATTTGAATGGAGAGCTGTGCAGTGAAGTTTAACTAAAGACTTCGCTTCTGAGGGCCTACGGGCAATTTCACAGCAATAACTGGATCTACCAGGCCTTATGAAAACACACGTAGCCACTAATAGCTTCTGTAAGTCGTGCACGCATTGCAGTAGTATCATGAACTAACGAGCACGTTTAGGAAGAGGTTGGATTCAACTGGGACTCCATTGAAAGCGTTTAAAAGTTAGTTTAGTTAGCCTCTCTACCCAACTCTCCCAGAATATGCTAACCTGCTGACATTGATGAATTCGTGCCTTTGGAAACTTCAGTCTCAGAAACTCTTCTGTAGATGCAACAATTGTTTATCGTTTTTAAAGCTTGCTGTCCAGTGGTATAACAGAGATTCAAGCAAACGGGAGTAAAGTCTACTTTTTCTGGACTTTCCCTATTGTTAGCCCCCTTTCTGGATGGATCATTGCACTTGTTTTGAACACAATTTCTGCAGCATGGTGGGAAGGGTGGAAGACTCACAATCTTCCAAGTTGCTGCTTTTTTCCCCTTGTGCTATTGACACAGCAGTATGTCTGCTGTGACAGCTAACCACTAACTGCAGTCAATCATCTCTTCAGTGCTAACAGGTCTTTGTATAGGGCACAACAGATAATTAGGAGTTTTGCAGGGCGAAAGTATACACACTAAAACTGTCCTGCAGTTTGTGTTGAAAATAAAGCAGAGGAGGGCACATGTTTTTTTGTAATGTTGTTTTTCCTTCTTTAAGCCTCTGCGTAGTTGACAGATGTTTTTTTGTAATGTTGTTTTTCCTTCTTTAAGCCTCTGCGTAGTTGACAGATGTTTTTTTTTTTTCACGGGTGTTTTTATTTAGAGTGCTGTATTTTCAAGTTGTCCTTTCCCTCTGTCCCTTTATTTACATGTGAACATCGTGATCCTTCACTGTAAATTGAGTTTTAGTTGTCTGTTTCCTGAGCAGGCAGAAAAAAGGAGTCTGTTGAAAGCATATACTGTAAATAACACGACTGACCTCTGTGGTGGCCTGAGATTCTCCTGGTCTGAGTGGATTAGTTCGTCTACAATGCTCTGCTCTCTCTCAAATGAAAAGAACAGGACAATTGCTAGTTTAATGCCAAAAAAAGCACATGTGGTATTCTTAAAACTACCACTGTTGTGTGATATTGTTTAGGGTTGAACCCAGAGCTTAAATAGCACGTAAGACCACTAAACGGGTCAGAACGTACAGGTTGTCTTTAGTTTTCCTGTCACACATGCTACCAACATGCTGACATAACTTTGAAATGACCCGAAGAGAGTTGATCGCACTTGAGGAGATTATGTTTCGAGTTGACGTACTACAAGTTTGTGATGCCTTAACCCAAACATAACTTTACTACGTTGTTTTCCTGTTTGTGAAAACCTTTCACCATTTGAATCTACTGACTGCTTTTTCAGTAGGGATAAAAAAAATGGCTGGGAGTGTGATAGTCCACTTACACTTGAAATCATTAGTCTACTAATTGAGAAGTACATCGAAAATATTGTTTTCAGCCTCTCAAATATTAAGGTTTCCCGTTTTCTCTATCCTATTTGATATTAAACTGAGTATCTTTGACCTTTAGACTGACTTAACAAGACATTTAAGGACATCATCTTTGCCTTTGAGGAACTGCGATGAACACATGATTGACCAAAGTAATATTTGGTTAACTGAGAAAATAATCAGCAGATTATTCGATAATGGAAAAATTGTTGCAGCCTACTCAAAAGATTTTGGGAAGAGATTATGATTCAAAGAAGTTGTAGACCTTAAAAAATATTGATGTAAGAATGGATTTAATTACTTTATCCGGATGAAAACCATTTGCACTGTATTTAATTTTTCAGACTAGTCTGCACACCACCAATATACGTACATAGCAGAAAGAAAACTAATGTAATATTGATTAAGCAGTCCTGATGTGAGCTTTCAAGAATTTGGACTGCTAATACTGTATGTGTTATTGTTTTTTCTTCAGACCATTGAGTGCACTTGGCTTTACTAATGGAGCACCTCCAGGGAGCGTGGAAGACCCTGAGCAACGGCTTCGGGATGAAGGAGTCGGCGTTCGAGGGCCCGTGCCTTTCCCCGACCATGGTCCAGGGTTTTCACTGCCAGCGTCGCTCCTCAGATGACAGCAAGATGCCGGACTCCAAGACTAGCAGCACTATCCGCGTCTACCTCCCAAACCAGCAGCGCACCGTGGTGAGTAGACTCTTACTGCAGGTAGAAGAGGTCCTGCTGATTTCCAGACTTTCCAGACATTCTGGCAGGCAAAAGAGGAAGGAGTAGCTTGTAAAAGAGAACCGCCTTTTCTTCCTTTTTTTTTTGCCTCCTAGGTAAACGTGCGACCAGGTATGACTCTGCACAGCTGTCTGATTAAAGCATTAAAGGTGCGAGGTCTGCAGCCTCAGTGCTGCGCAGTCTTCAGGCTGCATCCAGGACAGAGGAGGTGAGCTCATGGGTTATATATTGTACATATCATATTCCCACCTGCTGCACTTATTTTGCTTGCTCTAACATCCCTTCATGCAAAATCTTTTGTCGACTTTTGTGACAGTAAAAAACTACGGATGGACTGGAACACTGACTCCACTTCCCTGATTGGCGAGGAGCTACTTGTGGAGGTTTTGGATCATGTTCCTTTGACAACACATAACTTTGTGAGTAACTGAAGCATTACTGATGTCCTTGCACTCAAACACTCAAGTTATGGTGAAGTGTCACTGCTAAAGACATACCTTTACTGTTTTTTTATGTCATTTTCAGGTTCGGAAAACTTATCTGAAACTAGCGTTCTGTGACATTTGCCAGAAGTTTCTTTTGAATGGTTTCCGTTGCCAAACATGCGGCTACAAATTCCATGAGCATTGTAGCACCAAAGTGCCCACGATGTGTGTGGACTGGAGCAATATCAGACAACTCCTGTAAGTATCTTCACATTGAAATGAAAGCATAATATAAAAAGACCATCTAGAACAACTTTTGATCATTAAATCATAAGTAATTCATGAAACCAAGGTTTCTTTGTGTGCTAGAAAACTTTTGAATTTCGTCATGTGTTGTTTCAAAGAATTGAAAAGTTTTTTGGTTTTGAATAAAGTACACATAGAAACAGGTGACACATTTAAAAACATGAGACTTGGTTGTCCTTTACCTTATCCCCCTTCTGTTGAATGCTGTCCCAACACATAATTTAGGTTGTTTATAGGACAATAACATTTAATCTAATGTTTAAAGAAGTGAAATAATCTGTATACTATATATACTTTGTTTTCTATATATAATAACTAGAACTAAATCAGATTTCATGTTATATTCATGAATCAAACGTATAAATCAAATTTGTTCTGCTGAGATAAAATGGAGAAAGAAAGTTCTGCTGGGAGAAAAATCTCCTGATTACAGGTGTAAGCTTGTGTTTATGGATTTGCATGCTCACACTGAGAATAGAAGCTTATTTGTGTTATTTTGCATGCAGGCTATAGGACAGACAGTAATCATTAAAAGATCTATATCAGTGACAGTGAAGAGATAAGCCCTCTCACCTGACAACCATTGTAGTCAGCTGTTGATGAAGCACTAACTCTCCATCACTGTCCGTCTCCAGGTTGTGTCCAACACCAGGTGAGAGCAGCGGCCCGTCTCTGCCCCCGCTGACGTCCCGGCGAATGAGAGAATCCCTAACACGGTTTCCAAGGTAACGCAAAGTATATTTGTTTGATCTCAGGCGCATATAGATGCATAAACAACGTACAAACTATATGAAAATGCTATTCCGACCAGAGGGAAGAACAGGGACGTAAACATGCCCTGTGGTGATTTCTTGTAAACCAACAAAAGTTGTTTACATTCAGTGTTACTCACCAAAAGACTTTGTTTGTATCCTTGAGCTAGAACAGATGTGTCCAATGTGTTTCCATCCTCATGAAACATTTGCAAAGACATTTTTTAAAGCATTACAAATCCAGCATTTTTTTTTAACGTCCACGTGTATTTCTTCTTCCCTGTTTTTGCTCGTGGATTGTGGCATATCTTTGCATGTTGCAGCAGGAAGAACATGTATCAGATCACCTGTGTGTGTCCTTGTGCATGAGATAAACAAAACAGGGACCTTCCCATAGGAAAAACAGCTTCATAGCCACAAGAGGTCAGAAAGTGATTGGGGTGCTACTTCAACTGCAAACTGCTGGAAAGCAGAAAGAAAAAAGGAAAAAGTTTTAATTAAAAATTAATTTTTTAGTACAGTGTGTCTCTGGTTCATAAAATTGGGGTGGAGCTACATTGGCTTTTGATAGCTGTTAGGGCTGCACAATTCATTATGTTTTAAGCAATAATATGGCTCAAACCACTTGTAATATCAGTCAAAATAATCACAATTGGTTATTTTTGCCAAAAATATTAGCTGTCACCATTGTCATTGTCACAAAACGGTCATAGTTCTAACGTGTAAAGAGCCTTAATCTGCACTGAATGAAATCCTATTTTTAATGACGTCCTCAGCTTTATGGGGGCTTACCAGTCCGAGTGCTGATTTAACGTGAGGCGTGAAAAGAGCCTGTTGTTTCTGAAGCACTTAAAATGGTTAAAAAGCACCCTGAGCTGCCAAATTAGTGCTCACAGAGTATCAAGTTGTTCCATGCAGAGCGATCTCAAATACTCTTTTGAAACGTGGTCCTGTATTGCCAATAGGGGGATTTTTCTCAGGGAGTGCACTCCACATGGTCGTAAGTGTGACTTAATATGATCTGTCATTATGCATCATTCAGCTTCCACTGTCCCCATTTAAACCTGCAGCCAGCTGTAGTACAGCACAGTTAGTAATCCAGTAACGGCACCATTCTTAGTCATATGTTTTTACATGTTCACTTTGACAAGCACAAATTCTCAAACATCTCAGACACGCATTTGGATTGTTTGCAGATTAACATGTTTGGCTGGTGATCTTTGTACTCTTCAGCTGAGCCAGTACTGATCTTGGCAAACATTAAGGGCAAAATACCTTTACAGTGTCCAGTTGGCCAAAAATGGGATAAGTGGAATAATAAAATTAACCAATAACTACTTCCTCACATTGCTATTTTTCAGTTTTACTGGCACAATAAAAACAGTCGATGCTTTAAGGGAAAAAGTGAGAGGAAATGACAGAAATGAAACCAGAAAGCCGCTACAGCAGCAGCAACCGCCACCACCACACTGACGGCAGTCTGATTTTAAAGAAGTCACAGAATTCAGTGTTTGCTCTGTCAGGTGTCGGTCACGTGAGCCATTTGGAAGCAGTGACACAAGATGCAGACAAACAATAGCTGCTCTGTCGTAACTTTCCATCCTTGTTCACCTTCACAGCTCAGCCCACCGGTATTCCACCCCTCATGCCTTCAACTACACCGCGCCTTACACCCCCACAGGTGGCTGGCTGTCCCAGAGGCAGCGCTCCACTTCCACACCCAACGTCCACATGGTTAGCACGACCCTGCCTGTGGACAGCAGCATGATTGAGGTAACTACACACCGGCCCCTTGGGTACTCCTGTAGGTTCACGACACTCTTAAAATATCTCCTGCCTCAGAGGGATCTTGCCCTCCTACGTACATCTCAGGCATTCCAACTATCTTCCCCTTGCTTTTTTTCTTCCTCTTATCTACCTCTGTGTTGAGTATTCCACCTGGACAGGGTTGAGTCTGTTTTGTGTAATTCCCCTGATGGCATCTTATTTTAGTGATTTTAAAACGTACCACACTTGACTTCCCCCTGTTCAGTTCTAGTTTCTGCTTTTTCCACTGTTGCATAACCGCCTCACTAGTTCTGCATGCTTTGTAAAAATATTTTCACTACTTTCTGTCCAGGTAGTACCTGGCCATCACTCTTGTCTTTTTCTTACTTTCCTTTACTGTGTCCCCTTTCCCTCCTGGCCTGTTGTATTGTGTACCCTGCTGGGGAGTAGCTAGACTGCCTGAATACCTCCCCCAGCTCCTGGTGCCATAGATTCTGGCTGAAGAGGAAAGTAGGTATTGTGCACTTCTCCCAGTCTTTTGTTGAGGCCTCATCCGAGAGTCCAGAAAAGGTTAGAAAGCGGAGCGTCTGTGTGCAGTCTGAATGGCATGCATTGCAAACAGGCTATCTGCATTCACATCTCCAGTACTGAAGTCAAACCATGAGTGACTGCACAGCATGTGGTTTACTGTCCAAACAAGCTGACTGAACTTGTTTTTGTCATTGTGTTCTTTGCCTTTCTAGGATGCAATGCGTGATCATGACTCTGGTAAGTGCTCGCTTTGCATTTTCTCATGTTGTGTACATTTGTACTGCATTACACTTCCTGCCCTCACCCAAAATCTCCCCTTTTTGATTGCAAACTCATTTAAAATATAGAGCTGTTCAAATTCAAACCTCACTTCATGATATGACTGTAGAAATCCCCTTCTCCCTGCAAATCTTTTGAAATTTCTATTTCCACCCATAATATTTAACAGACATCGAAGCTAAGCGATAGATGCGGTAGGATGATAATGCAAGACTTATCTGCCTGTGATCGGCCATTAAACAGGAAACAAGGCTCTACAGGCCATTTTTATTTTCTTGTTATTCCCCGTTCTACTTAGTGTGTTCATGTGTATGACGTCCTCGGTTTCTGACCATCATGCTTATCATCAAACTTAAAGCTGGAGAATTGGGACAAAGTCAAGGTCATGTCCCAGATAGGGAAAAAAAAATAGCTTGCACATTTTGAACTTGGCTCATCCACTTCATGCATAACTTATTTTGTACTTATGCATTAGTCAGTATTACTGACAGTAGATGGTGGATGGTTCACACTCAGTTTGGAGAAGTGGGCAGGAGGAACAGCATGGAAGCTAATTAATATACTGCTGTTGATTGCTATATACTATACTGCTTCTCCAAACTGTGGGCAAACCAACCGCCATCAACTGTAGGTCACACACCGGCCATGGATAAGTACCTCATTCAACCCCACTTAAAAAATCCAAACTTTACATTTAACATTCACTACATACAACCCAGATATCCATATGTTTTCCAGTCTGGCACACTATAGAATCCTCTACACACAATTCCCTGTACTCTGCCAGTCCTCCATCCCTAATTGCGTTCTTCTTCTTCTTCTCCGCTTTGTATTCCTGCAGCGGGGAGTTCCCCCAGCCAGAGTCCTACAGGCTGGTCCCAGCCCCCGTCCAAAGCCCCTGCACCTGCCCAGCGAGAGAGGGCCCCGTCCTTCAACACTCAGGAGAAAAATAAGATTGTGAGTTCTATGTCTTTTTTCAATTTTGGCACTGTAACACAGTTTTTAATGTTATTAAAATGTCTTCAGACCGGTTATGCAATCTTCCCTACAGATTAACGGCTCATGACAATGGCTGATAACAGTTATGTTTAGGTTTGAGTCTCACATGAGCTGCATCTTCTTGATTTCTGTCCTTCCAGAGGCCTCGGGACAAGCGGGACTCCAGCTACTACTGGGAGATCGAGGCCAGCGAGGTGCATCTGCACTCCCGCATCGGTTCAGGCTCCTTTGGAACCGTGTACAAAGGGAAATGGCATGGTAGGAATGTATTTCAGATGGGGCGGGGCACATTCAGGTGTAACTACTAACACTTTCACACTTTCATTCCTGCGGCTTTTCAGATGAGCTAATTTTATGTGTCAGCTGTAACTGAGCAGTGTTTTTGTTACAGGTGATGTCGCAGTGAAGATTTTAAAGGTGACTGACCCCACCCCAGAGCAGTTTCAGGCTTTCAGAAATGAAGTGGCGGTCCTGAGGTATGACATTACATGGTTGCAGAGTTTTTTTAACCAGGGTTTTTCAGCCTCTTTTTAAAAGTTGCATTTGATTTTTTGGTGAATCACCTCATCTCCGTATTGGTGACTTCCTCTTCCTCTCCGCCTCTGGTCGCAGGAAAACACGACATGTCAACATCCTGTTGTTCATGGGCTACATGACGAAGGACAACCTGGCCATTGTGACCCAGTGGTGTGAAGGCAGCAGCCTCTACAAACACATTCACGTCCTGGAGACAAACTTCAAGATCATCCAGCTCATAGACATCGCCAGGCAGACGGCTCAGGGCATGGAGTGAGTCTGAAAGAAATTAGCCTTTCTGATTTGATAAAAAACACAAAAAAGGAACTGAAATGTAATCTATGTTTTTGTCATTTTTAGCTATCTGCATGCAAAGAACATCATTCACCGTGACATGAAGTCCAACAGTATCCTTTCCATCAGCTGCTTCAGAGTTTGTACATGGAAAGAACTGTACTCCTCATACAGGTCAAGGTCTGTGTTGTCCTCTGTGTGCTTTAGCTGTGATTCCTTGACCGCAGCGTAGACATCTTCTTGCATGAAGGGCTAACAGTGAAAATTGGGGACTTCGGTCTGGCGACGGTGAAGGCCAGATGGAGCGGCTCGCACCAGGTGGAGCAGCCCTCTGGATCCATTCTCTGGATGGTCAGTAACAGTTTTTCTTCTACTAAAGCAAATTTACTGACATACTTTTTAAGTTGTGAAATGAAAAAAAGAAATGAAAACAGAAAATATTGTGTTTGTTTCTTGTCTCTATGTCTGCAGGCTCCTGAGGTTATCCGGATGCAGGATAACAACCCCTACAGCTTCCAGTCTGACGTCTATTCCTATGGAATTGTTCTCTATGAGCTCATGACGGGAGAGCTCCCATACTCCCTGATAGCAACCAGAGATCAGGTATATTCAGATTTATTCATTTAAAATTGTCATGATTTGACAGAAAAGAGAAAAGAGTGACAAACATATACTTGTTATACTTGTCATTTTGTATGTGAGCAGAGTAGTTTCCTGGTACAACTGTGCATATACGTAGAAGACTGGAATGAGACTTACCCATTTTTGACAAAACTAGCAAGTTGTGTTGCTCATGTTTTTGCTACCTTGCTAGATTTAGTCGTGTAAAACAGAGCTGTAACCCACAGTCAGACAAGTGTCCAGGCTCTAGTCGGGTCCCAGGCCAGAAGGTGGTGGAAAGACACTGGGTCGCTGTCTGAAGGGGGTTGTGGATCTGGCTTAAGGCCCACCATGGAACAGAGGCGGGCGTCCTGGAGCCACTCGCCTAATTTTAGATCCCGTAACACAACCCTGTTCGTGTGTGAGAAAAGGGGTGCTTGGGTGTGCATATGTGTGGTTTTTGGTCCTCCCGCAGGCCACAAGACCTGGTCTGGATCATGTCTGGCTCCTTGTTCAGCTCAGTGTGCTGTATTCATAATAAGCTACTGTACAGAGTGTGCTCGTATGTACTGTTATGATCCGCTGCTGACTGGGGAGCACATAGAGTACTCCTATCATCCATTTATCTCTGCAGCATCATGCACTCCTGTCTGCACAATAGCTCCAGTGTTTTAGATGCTTGGCACCTTCGGCTCACTGGCTGTATTTCTAAAATATCTCTGACATGCTGTCTCCGGCCTGTGACTCCCTCCTCTCAGATTATCTTCATGGTGGGAAGAGGCTATTTGTCCCCGGACCTCAGTAAGCTCTACAAGAACTGCCCCAAAGCCATGAAAAGGTTGGTGGCCGACTGCATCAAGAAGTTGAAGGACGAGAGGCCGCTCTTCCCGCAGGTGAACCACTGTCAAGTTGTACTCTTCAAGCTGAATTTAGAGTGTTTTTGTTTAATTCATCTTAATTTTCTCCTTGCTTTTACACTTTTTCTTATTAGATCTTGTCCTCCATTGAGCTTCTCCAGCATGCCCTACCTAAGATAAACCGCAGTGCCTCAGAACCGTCCCTGCACAGAGCCTCTCACACTGAGGATATCAATGCCTGTACTCTGACCTCCACCAGACTGCCTGTTTTCTAGAGGCTCAGACTGCACGGGTCCTCCTCCTCTCCTTACACTTCCCCCTCCCCTCCTTCTGTTTCAAAATATCCCAAAAAGTCCAAATACTCAGTACACCCAAATTCTCAACATACAGATGCAAATGTAGACCTAAAATGTAAACGCAATCATACATAACCCCATGCTAATCAATGTAAGGAAGAGAGGGAAGTGCGTCTGAGTGTGGCGATGGATTGCAGACGGATGTACACATGAAGAGGCTGATACATCGAAGTGGTGCCTTGCTTATCGCTGCACGTATTAAGTATGCAGAGGCTCCACGGGGGGGAATGCATTTGGTAAAAGGTTTGTAAATACATGCACGCACATCTACCTAAGACGACGATAAATGGACACTGAAGGAAGCTCAAGAGAACGACAGGTGTGTCTCTCTTGATTCGGGTTCTGTGAAGTGAAGCACACCTTTCTATCCGGCCGTCCTGCTTTCTGATGAAGAGGACCTTTAAAGCTTACATGCCTTAAGAGGAAACGAAGCCTGGACTAAGATCCCGCACAATTCACCTCCTCTTGTTGTCACAAACAAAGCCGTTGGATGTAGTCCATATAGTTGCACAGTAGTAGTTGATTTTGCATTGTCTTAAACGATAATGGCGTAGATATGGGAAATTATTGTCTTTTTTTTTTTTGTTCTTTCTTCTTTTCATTGTCTATTTTTTTTGGGTCATTTTGGAAGAAACATAGCCTGGAAGACAGCGAGCATGAGTGATGAGAGAAAAATTGAATTTGCACATTTGAGCAAAAGCAATGGTTATGTTTCAACAGTCTACACGTTGGCTTTCTAGCTCTGAGTAAACTGATTTGTAGATATCCACACATTCTTATCAGTCCTCTCCTCGGGGAGGCTATCATGAGCTGGACATTTGGCGGTTGTCTTAAATGTTTAAAATGATTTGGAAACTAATTTGTATTTGTTGTCTTTTGATGTCTCTTTCAGGAGGTTAAACGTTTTATTGTGTACTTGGTGAGAAAGTTGTCTATTCAATATTTTAATAAAATTAAGTTAAATTCCTTTGCCAAACATTTGTTTTATTATATTTACTTTAGTTTTTATTATGGAAAAACCGTAAATATCCAACATAATGTATGTTCTGAGCTTTAAATGCAGCAGTGGATGCAGGTGAGGTGGCACCTGACGGATTATACTGCTTTTCTGCAGTAAAATCCCACACATGTGCAAGACTTTGTGGCAGGGTGAAATGTTTGCTGTAGCAGTGGCAACGTGGTGTAACCTCACAGGGGATCCAGTCCAAACACGCCACCAGGGGATTCCACCATTGGCTGATGCTGCCGTGCACTGCACAGCCACTGGCAAACCCAATGGAACAACAATCATTCAGCAAGGGAGGGACGTGTGGTGGAAAGAGAGGACAGCTATGTTTTGTTTTAGTGTAAACATTCAACCTGTAGGTCCTGCTGGGCAGGGGACCCTGACTTGATTCAGTCCCAAGTGCTAATTTATAGTAAATATGGAAATATTTACTGTGATCTAAAAATAGTAAAAGGTGTTTATTTTTTTTCACTTTGAACAGAAGCACGGGGCAAATGATGATGGAGGCTTTTTGAGTGATCTGACTTGAATCACATGTCTCAAAAAGCCCTGTCACAGGGTAAAATAGACCTGATGTCATCAAAAGTAGAGCAGCGCAGCGAGAGCAAAGCCATCGGCTGACCGCTTCGTCTATTTTTACAACAGTTTTGCTATATGTGTTTATCTGTTCTATTTCTGCATTCTGACAAGCCACACAGGCCGGCCAAAATGAAACCTACAGAGTCCAAATGTCCTCCACCCCTGGCCTGTAATGGCTCCATCTAGTGGGTGTTCCTCCAAGATGTGTGTCAACCCTCTTCATATACGACCTAATAACCAATGGGGGGGCTTTAACTTGTAATGGAGTCTTTTTACATGATCATATTGGTACCATATTGTTTCCAGTATAAGTAAATTTCTTCTGATAATTCCAGCAAAATTAGAAATGCCTTGCTTATTCTAGAGAAGCACAGCCCCATGCATGGCTGATATATTCTCATGAAATACATTTGAGCTGGTTGACGTGGAGCTGTAGATACTTTATATGAGTCAGCAGTTTAATCCAGTGGATTCCTACCAGGTCAGAGGTCAGAGAGGGAAGTTGCCATGTCAGTTTTTCTCTAGCTAAAAATAGCCTAACTTTAGTGTTATTTAAGTGGTTGGTACCAAGGGATCCCTTAGATCTTCTAGTTTCATATGATATCAAGACCTTCATTAGTCTGAAAACTGAGTCGGCCACAGAAAAGCCAAAAGGTCAGATGGCCTGTTTTGTCTTGTTCCCTAAAAGGTTTAAAGCATGTGGCTAAAACACAACCTAAACAGTCCAAGCAAACAAAATGAACCCGATCCCAGCCCCACTGAGAGGGGGTTTAAGATGGTAAATATATTTGTCTTTGTACAGTTTTTAAAGGGGTTAAAGCATGTGAATATGCTCTTGTAAAATATAAAGTATGAACCTGAGCATAATATGTCGCCTTTAAGTGTTACTTAGGTACTTTCCACCACTTAAAGATAGAAATCTGCTCTGTGATGTTTCTCTCAGTACACTGGATTGTGCAACATAAATCAACTTAAAAAAACAGACTTTAAAGGGAAGAGCGAAAGACAAGTTCCTGACTAATGCTATTTGACAAAGACAGCCTCCAGATGTCTATAATAAAAGCCCTGCGATCAATTTAACAGTGTCTACCAGGACGGTTACTCGCCTTTCTCAGTTATGGCCTCCAACTCTTTCCGACAATAAAAGCCCATCAAAGTGATATTCATGTGAGTGTTATATCCTAATAAGAGTTCAACTCGGATTCCAAGGAAGTTGGGATGTTGTAGCTTAAATATTAATAAAACTGAATTTGATAGTTTGGTAATCCTTTGTGATATATATCCAATGGAAAACGGTGCAAAGACAATATATTTAACCCTTTAAAACCCACCTGGGTGGGAGCTAGGAGGAGGATTAACTGCAGAACTATATGTGTTTTTTAACTTAAAAATTAAGGTTGGGTTTTAGCCACATTTTAAGCAGACACAACTGCAAAAAATACAGGACTCCAGTTCAAATGAAGCCTCACACATGCATTTTTGGCCTTACAGTTCTTCTGTTATGGTTGTTTTAGTCTTATCCTTTCCCTACCAGAACAGGTTATTTTCAAAGTTAAGTTCAAAACTGATACAAAATATTCTTGGTTTTGTAAAAATGAACTCATAATTCAGAATTTGATCCATTCTGTTTATATTTAGGCGTCCCAACTTCCTTGTAACTGGGCTTGTACAATAGCAGGCCGCTACACTTTCACTTACAAAGTATATGTTTTGTTGTTGTCTTTACAAAGTGAAGCACATTCGTGCAGCTTAAGGTGCTAATTATGTAACCATAATAACACAGATACTGTTTGTGTCTACTTCTGTGCCTCAACCACCTCGACTCCGCCACCAGATGGCAACAAGAAGCTCTGAACGTCTGCTGGGCTCTCCTCAGCTTTTAAATATTAAAACAACAATGTTGATGCTGTATAATTCTGTGAAAAGCTGCATATTAATTCAGAAAGCAGAGAAGATCAGAAAAAAACCATGTTATGTTAGAAATCAGGTGCATTACTTGATATCTAACCCTCCCTGTGTGTATCACTCTGAACCTTTACGTCCTCCTTCATTATGGGGGCGTTCCACTTCCGCTGCGTTCCTCAGCAGATGGTCAGTGCAGTGTGCACCCAAGGGTGCACAACTTGTTCCTGGTGTGCAGCAGCTTGGCAGGCAGCTGGGAGGAGCTCCTCAGCTGGAGCTCCAGGGCCCACGGTGTCATTGCTCTGTGCTGTTCAGAGGCTTTTACTACCACCAGACGAGGGTCACTGTGTGCTCGTAATGAGGGAAAAAACCCACATCAGCACCATCTGGAAGCCGCACAAATACATTATTGTGAACATATTTTTTCTGTGGGAGATATCTGCTGATATTTGTTAAAGCAAACAGCATGAATCTGCTGTTCTAAGACAAATAACAGATGTAATCATCTGACATGTCATGTAGCTCCAGTATCTCAGACTTCTCTGTGTATATATGCTCCCATGTGGACAAACAAGGGTCTGTTTTTGGACATAATATGTCTTCTGGACACTACTACCAAAAATCTGATGGATTCTTGGGATCTACTGGCAGATACAGAACAACTACAAAGCCAAAACACATAAAACAATTAAACTTAATATCATAATGGAGTTTTCAAATCCTAATTTTCTGGGATTTTGTTCAATGTGGTGAAAGTGTTATCGAGAGAATAATAAACCTGAATGGTTTATGAATTCCTTCTGTTTCAGGAATTACAAAGTGGAATATAAACTGTTTCTGTCATACAATCAATATTTAAACAAAATCCAATCAAATTTTATGTCTTGAACCTTATGAGTCATAACATAATTCCCTGCTTCATCTCACTTCATAATTGAGATTTTAAATCACAAGAGGAACAGATTCACGTGCAGGTGCAGCCAGTGAGGCTGATTGAGGGAAGGTTTCAAAGAGGGGGCGGCGTCCACCTCTCTCTCACTCTCACTTCAACCTGTAGCAGCAGCAGCAGCAGAGCGGCCTGTAGCTGGTGCTCAGGCCTTTTGTTTGGTCTGGTTTTTCCTTTGTTTTCTGGTGGGACTGGTGGCTCAGTTTTCGGTGTTTATTTCTATTTCTTGTTTAGTGATGGTTCTGTGGTAGAAGGGGTTCTTTTGGATCCGACGGCCCATTGAGGGTTGGTTCAAAAGTTCCCCTTTCTTTTGTTCATTTTGCCAGTCCACCAGACCTTTTGTTTTTCAGTGGTTTTATGTTTTTGGGGTTGTTTGTTTAACATTTTGTTAACAAATCATTGTTTCTGAACCACTCCTGACATACTATAGTATGACTTTTTTCAATTTTTGGACATTTCATAATATGGTGCTTTTCTGTCATTTAAGCAGTGGCGTGCACAGACTTTTTGAAGGGCAGGGGCGAAAAAAAAAATGGGCACATCAGCCCATTTTGCCTCCCAAGAGGGCACTTTAGACTTTAGACTTTAGATCCACTTATTGTGGATGGCCTCAGCGTTCCATGTGTCCTCAGTGTGCAGAAATTAGGAGTCTTTTAGACCGAAGGCAATAATCTGCTGATTGGATGTGCTGGAAGACAAGAGAAGCGTGACGTGTGTGTGCATGGTGTGTGTGTCTTACTGCAGCTGTGGAGGCACCTGTGGGGTTTTTCCCCTCAGGGACGTTCTCTCTGCTGTTGGTCCTTTGGGTTCCACTGCCCCACCTAATTTGATGTATGTATGATATTCAGCCTCCTAAGCTAAGGAGACAGACATGTGAGTGAATGTTTGATACATAATGTTGTCATGGATTTCAGGCAAAACATATTTTTTTATGCACTGATCAATTACATCCACATTCATTTTACTCAAGTTTGTGTGTGATTTACCCGAGCATTAGATAATGGCTCATTTGCACATCTAAATGTGACATTTGAGAGAACCATGTGGTAAGGTTTTATTAGTGCCTTGAAAATAATAATGCAATTGTGAATGTGTATCTTGAAAGGTTCATTTTTCAAAAACGCTCCAGGTTAATTTCTATCTGTATTCTGAGGGCTTTGCTAATACAGCATTAATAGCCTGAATTATGTAACATTTTATTCCTTTTCTTTTTGGTTTCTCCTGAATGTACTGAATAAGGTGCTCTGACTGTCAAGAAAAAGCAGTTCAGGTTAAAACATCACACATTTCCAGTTTTTTTTCTTGAATAAATGAAATGGTGAAGAGCAAAAGGTTATTCAACACTGAACATTTGGAGAATAAATTCAGATCTCTGAAGGTGAAGAACCAGTTTGTTCAATTATCCACAGTTTCTCTCATAACTCAAGATGGAGAGAAAAAAGATTTTTAAGCAGCTCATCAAATGGTGCTGAAGAAGTTGCTGTGAGTAAAATCTAACTGTCTTTAAGCCGCCATATTTCAAAGCAAACTTACTGAAAATTACTGAAATAGAGGCAGACAGCACAAAAATAATGGCACAAACAAAGCAGAGTTAATGCATGAATAAATCACAAATTTCACTTCATGCATTGGAATCAATGCAGTGTTTGCAGTGCTGTGTGTGTGTTGGAGTGGTATGGCCTCCTTACTTCATTGCATATATAACTAAAACCTGAGACAAGTGTTTCGTTAACGAATGATCAACACTCATATGAGGACACAGACCCAAAATATATTGCAAAGGAAGCTTTATTGCCAGTGACAGAGGGGAAATATCCAGAAAGGAAGTTTTTCCACAATATATTGTACTGTGATCTTGACTTAAACAGTCCAACATCGGTTTTAAAAGTACATACAGTATATTTCGCAAGTTACCATTGCCCTTGATAGTTACAGTCCTGCAGGTCTGAAGATATACGTCTCACCTCGACACAATGGCCAAATAAACACGTCCACTTATAATGTATCTAATATTCACTCATGATCACTGAACCAAGGTGTAACCATGCAGCTTCGGTACCTCTGCACGTTCCTCCTTTGGACATCAATGCCATGGAATATTTCCTATTTAACAGAACAACACACCCATAAAGCCTCAGGCATGGCTTGTACAAGGATACGCTCACAGATACAATGGCACTTATTACAACTTGGAAAAGAATGCACACAGAGCTTGCTGAACATATTTTATACTATAGTAACAAATAAACTGTTGGAAAACGGTACAGATTTCTTTTTACAGTTGATTTGGTTGCTTTTTAGCTGTTTCACCATTTCAGGTATTAGATATATGAAATGGCCTCCACAAAAGCCACTGCACAACAACCAAGTGATTGTGACATTTGTGTAAAAACAACTCAATGTGTGGATGACTATGGCTTTTTGAATTAGGTCGATGGAAGATCTGATTTTCAAAGTAAAAGCATTATTGGGTAAGAAAGAAAACAACAAAGATCTATATTGCACTTTCCATCAACTCATAGGAAGAGTGTTGAATCTTTGAATGGTAGTAACACCGGCACATTAAGCCTCAGAGCACTTGCATTGTTGTCATGGCAACACCACTGTGATAGCCAATATCCAGTGTGAGGACAATGGGGGGTTGAG
>CAFUXE010000677.1:520721-556487 GCA_903364295.1 Serranus cabrilla
CCCCCCCCCCGTTATGTCTGGCATTACGTGGCAAATCAGCCATCACACAACCAAACGCAAAAAGACAACAACAACAACTTGAATACAGCATCAGTTCACCGGCGTGTGATTTACAACAGGCTGTTTGAAAGCATAAGTATCGTCTTGGAGCGCTGCTCTCTGTTGAAATTACACCCTCCGTGTGACACACTGCAGTATTAACAGTCCCCTCGCTGATATTTACATTGTGGGTTACTGGAGTGCAAAGGCTGAAATAAATCATTATTCTTTGGTTCAAAATGATATAAATATATTTAGGTTGTGTGTGCAGACGCCTGCACAGCATCCTACATGATAGAATCTGCAATAAATCTATTTTTAATATCTATCCTAAATCACTCTTAATAATCTCTTTTCTGGTGACATTGTGACAATATAGAAGAAAAAATGAACTCTTAAGAAAGGCCACATACTGTGTGTGTCTACTGTATGTGTATGCACACCGTGATGATGCATGTTTGAAAATGAATACATGTATCCTGTAGGGCTTATATAATATGCATTTCTTATGACACATTCACAATGCATGAATCACAGGGAGCACAGCTTGGATAAAACAGCGATGTTACATGAACATCCCACTTGATCAGACATTAATAACTGACTTGCACCTTCCTTTGTATCAATCATGCAAAACAAAAATAAATATCTATTAGTATAAGTATGAAAATAATCACCACTACAGCCATACACACACACACGTACTGTATACATATTGAGATATATACACAAACTTCAAACTGCACGATAGTCCACAGTTTGAACAATATCTAAAGGTACACACCAAAAATAGGAAACAGAAAAAAGGGGGAAGGGGGCAAATCAAAGATCCATAGCTGGGCCGAACGGATAGCACAGAGCAGCACTGAACTCAGTGTAGGCACAATCTGCTTTAAACATCATCAACAACAGCCCCAAATGAAGAAACCACAGCTACTGAAACATAGGTGACCTATACAAGCACACAAATCAACAGGTCAACAAGTAGACAGTACATTTTGACACTGCATAGAGTTAAAAACACAGTCCAGGCCAGCACTCAGCTGTACCGAGCTCATGTCACCAAGATCTGATTCTAGCTATTAGCATCCACACACACACATACGTCTGCGCTTGTGTTCCGCTAAGGTACGTCATTGTCATCTAGACTCTGAGGCTCCCCCCTTTCTCCTGGGTGACTCAGTTGGCCTGGACTGGTTTTGGACCCACTGCAACGCCATTACAGTCGAGAATGTACTGCAGACAACCTTGAGGCGGGTGGGCAGGATTCTTAGTTTCACCAACAACCTCTCCCTTCTGGCCAGTTCCCTGAAAACACAAAGAAATAACTCACTCAGTTCAAAGTGCTTCACAGATGAAGGACAAGCCGATAATAAGACAGAAGAAAAATGTTGACCATAAAAAAACACAAGAAAATGAAAAGGCCAAAGCAAATGGTACACAAATCAATAAAAATGATGAACATTTCATAAAAAAAAGACCTTTAAGAGCCTTAAGAGTAATGGTCGTAAAACCAAGTGAAATAAAAAATAGATTAAAGAGATAAAACAAGGATTAAAACAAATGGTGACTATAAAAATAAATAAAAGGCTAGATTAAAATTAGAAAAAAAGACAGAAACAAAGACATAAAATCAGTGGGAGAGATGAAAATATTAAATGATAGAACAATAACAGATTAAATGAAATAGAATTTTACAAGATAAATTCAATGAAAAAAGTCAACAAAATAATAAAGATGATGTCTATAAATCTTATTCAAACGGCTGGCTGAAGGTTTTAGGTTTATGTTTAAAACTTTCAACATGGAGATCGTTCCGGTGGCTCTGAACTAGCAGACATGAGGACCCAACTGGTTCATACACTGTAAGAATGTGAGCTAAATCAGTGCTTTAAAGTGCTTTTAAACACACAAAAACAAGCCCCTTGAGTCTAATCTCTGGGCCTGTGAGCTACATACCTGTGATGGCTGTATGGTGGTGGGTCTCTGTGGAGCGTTCGCTTCATTCTCTGCTGACTGGTTCATTTTTGCCAGCACCATGTCAGCGATGAGCTGCCTGTCCTCGGCCTGGTGCTCCCCCACCAGGGGCATGGAGGAGCCCACCACCTGCGCCACACAGAGGACGGTTAGAGCAGAGAGAGAGAGAGAGGGAGGACACATACAGTATGATGTACTCTAAAACTTGACCTGAAGGTTTCTGTATGTTCCACAAATGATCCCAGACTCCTACCTCTGTGATGAAATCCCTGCCATCCTTCCCATGGATAGCTTTGACTGCACAGATATCCAGACCCCCGAAAATCTCTGAGCAGGTGTCGACCCACAGCTTGTACCTAAACACAACAATCAACACATGATCAGCTCAATGATACAGCAGCTGATTCCAATAGGTTAACACTCCAGCAGTGACTCGCTAATAACCCGCATGTAGCAGAATTAATTAACCTTTTCTTATTATAAGTATGTGCTGTTAACCAGATGGGGTGTAAATAATGAACTGGTGACATTTTCTACCTGTCACCTACAGGGTATTAATGAATGTGATTGGTGTTTGTATGTATTATAAACAAAGTAAGGTGTAAATTAATAACTGACGACATTTCTTGCATCTAAAGGTAACAAAGGAATGTGTCACAAGACAAGACAGGGTCTAAATAAGGAACCGAAGAGACATCCTACCATTGTCACTTAAGACTTTAATGGATGTGACGTGCTCTTTTTGTTACTTTATGTGCTGTAAACAAGATATTTTAATCTGTGCCCGACATCTCCTGAACTTTCTTTTTTCTTTCTCTTCTATGATTTTCTTGTTAACTCTATTTTTTGTTTGTTTGCTTTATTTTCCCTAATTCCCTTTTTCTCTATAGTTTGCCCTTATCTATTTGTAAAATTATATGAAACTAATAATAATGCTGTAAAAACATGACTTTTGAAATACTTAATGAAACACTTGTCTTTGTATTTGAGTGAAGGATCTTTGTTGAACACTCACCTGTCAGTCATGGCCACCCGTTCCAGCATCGCTGAGCCAGTGTTGGTCTTCCAGTTCCCAGATATAGACGTTCTCCTTTAATGTGTTAGGCACAAAAGTTACAACAGTTTTGTGTCTCATTCGGTGGTGAAGCTGAATGAAGAGGAGTGTTACTATACGTACATGTAGGCTTTGTAGTCAGTGCCAATCTTCTGGATTCTGATGTCGTACTTGGAGTCGATGAGAGGTTCTGTGGTGGTGTACGTCTGGGTCAGAGCCACGACACTGGCTATGTCCTGGAATTTACTGTGATTGTCCACCTTGACCTGTGCACAAAAACAGAGACAGAGTCAAGCAAAAATACCCAGGAGTTAAAAAGGGAGCTGGCATCTTATTGACAAATATATACTGTTATTTTAATGATGCTGAATAGCATATATATGTAAGATTCCCAAAGCAAAAAGAATAAATATAGAAAAACACCCTTTAATATCACTAAAGGAAAAGAAAATCTCTGCACCTTTCCAATGCCGGAGTGGGCGTGTCCAATCTTCACAACAACAGGGAATGATGGCATGCTCACCTAAAGGAAAAATAGACAAATAGACAGAGTTATTATCTTCTGTTTTGCTTCATACTTTCATATTTGATCTGTAAATAAACATTGAAATGATCTTTGCATGCAGCATAAAGTGGGCTCTCACCATCTCCTTGTAGTTTGGGTAAAAAGTCTGCTCAATCAGAGGGAACTTGTCAGCACCCAGTTTCCTGTGGGTGTTGATAAGTTGGGCAAACTAGACACACAGAAGAGGTAAATAAATCAGATATAATTCATAAATTATTTCCCAGCAAGCTGCGGTTATTTACTAGATATAATACAATGCAGACAGAGAATAGATCATTATTATTGTCCCTGCTGCATTGCTTTGCAGTAAAGCTGTCCCCGGCTGCTGAGTGCCTACCGCCCATGGCTTGTCACACAGATTGTAGATGGACTCGAGTGAGTTGATGCATGGGACGGCGCCATACTGCAGGCCGATGACCAGGTTGCGGAAATCTTCATTCTGGGTCATACTGAAGGCATGCTGACGAACGAGGACAAAGTCTGGCTTGAATGACCTGAAAAATAAAATGATGGCTGAGATGTGACAAAAATCTGGGCAGAAAAATGACAAACTGTGAAAAGTGTTGACAGCAACATGCATGAATCAGGAAGTCAGCTATGTGGGTGGGTATATACAACATCCCTACTGATTAAAAGAGAACGAATTTATGACTTTGCTGGATAAATCTTCTTTTCTGTCTCCCTGTGTGTGTGTGTGTGTGTGTCTCACCTGATAACCTTGGTGCCATTTCGGAGAACTTGCATGTTCACGTTGCAGGTCCCGTTGGCATGAGCCACAACGTTAATCTCATTGAATTCAGCCTGAGGAGTCAATGATTAGAGAAGCATGAGGACAGAGTACTAAAAACTTCTCTTTACATAAGTACTTAAAATGGATTTCCCTGGCTCGGGAAAACGTACCTGCTCCACTTTGATGTCATAATCCCCATGTAGCTTCTTTCCCCGGAATAATTTTGCCCTGGTTAAAACAGAAACCCAGACAATGCATTAACTTTTAATGTAGATACAGAATAAGAATTCCTTAGGATTTCCAATAAATTACCAATCCAAATGTAAGCCTTGCATTAAATAGTAATCACTTTACAACCTAGAATGTAAATTGATGTTAAATATATCACATTTTGTTGAGTTTATTATGGGAAGCTCAGAGCAGACAAATGTTCCCTTTAACGCTCTTCTGACTGCTAACACACAGCCTCTCTCACACTTCTTCCCTTCAATCTGGCAATGAGCATAGTGATAAATTATTACAACACTTTTCCAGGCTGCATAATTTTTCAGGGCAAGCCTTTCCATGTACATGCAGACGAAAATAAGCATTTTCTACACCAGCAGTAGCACCCAGCAGGGTTAATAAAGGACAGCACAGCGAGGGAGCATTCCTATAGAGTTCTGACCAAGAAGGAAAGGACAGATCACGTCACACCACTTCTTAAAAGTCTACACTGGTTGCCAGAAAGCCACAGAATTTTTCATTACTAAACTTATAACAAAGACGTCACGCTGTCGTACGGAAGTAATCACGGAGGCCACTGAAGTCAACTTTTATGGCTTCTTTTATAGATTGATGTGCAGTGGAAGCGAGCGAATTTGTGAGCAGATGATAACAAGGACAAGGACGAGGAGAAAGAGAGCCAAATTTTTAATTATAGCTTTTTGTGGAAACATGGCTGCTACTTCTGTACGGAGTTGGAGCCAGGAGTGGTGCTGACGTGGATGGCTTCACTGAACACACACTTTATCCAACATTTCAGCATGCAAAGGGCTACTTTAACCACATCTGTCAGAGTGTCCATGTTTGTATTCAGAGTGACTCCTGACAGGGCAGAACTATGGCGAATGTCAATCTAGAGTGACAGAAAAGTCGCATTGTTTTCCGATATGACTGTTCAGACTGATGTCCCTTTGCAAAAAACTGATCTGTATCTAACATATGAAAGTGGCCCAAATCAGAACTGAAAAGCTCTGATTCAATGTGATTTGTTTGGAAGTAGACTGTAGAGTGGACTGCTAGTGGTGCCCAGAGCAAATCGAAACAAGGAGAAGAGGCTTTTAGTCATTATGCTGCACAGTGCAGGAACCAACTGTCTGATGGTCTTAGGGATACTCAGTTTACTTACAGTTTTTAAAAACAGAAAGATAACCTGTCAAATAAATGTTATTGTATTTCTATTTTTTATTTAGTTTTTATTATCTGTTTATGCATTTTTTATTTCTTTACTCTCTCTTTTTTTATTCTATCTCTCAATATATATCTTTTTTATATTTTCTTAACTTCAAGCTGTGATTTGATCCAACTCTATTATGTTTCTCTCCATCACCTTGAACCTATGACTGTGATTGAAGATGCTTTATAAATAAAACTGCCTCTCCTCGCCTATTATACACACTGAATACACCATTTCAGAAAATGGCTGTGCCTTTCATGACTTGTGATTCAGCACTTTTTTTTGTCTTTTGGCGTTTCTGACCTGAATAAAAACGACACCTGCAAGTCCTTCCTCTCCTCTTCTCCCCTGGATTACTGGTGAAGTGGAAAGCTTTTGCCACAGGATTTAAGATTAAGATGGATCAGTGTCTAGATACTGACACCACACGGAGATGAAAACCATCAGACGCCACACAGCGATTGTCAGTGTTAATAGTGTGTTTGATTTCTTTGGCTTTTTCCTGTACTGATGTGCTGGGGCTGGACCTGACAACATAAGCTTTGGCAGTGGGGACTACTGGGGTGATCTACAGCTAATCAATACTAATGGGGCCCAAAAAAGAACCTTTCCCATCCTTTTCCACAAGTTGCCATGTGGGAGATTTTCATTCCCACTGCTACAAGCTCAACCCTCTCTACTGCAGTGCAACAGTGGGAAATTGGTGTGCTGCGGAAAAAATAACACAAAAATCGTCTGTATTCAAATAGGATTTGCAGAATGTCCATATTTCAGTATGACTATCTTTATATATTTATACAACATGCTGCGGCGTTCTTACTTCCCTTTCCCTGAGTTTGAATCACCCCGCTGTCACATAACCCTGCTCTTCTTGGCAATTTAGTGAGTAACTAAAGCTGAATAATTCATCCCAAATCTAATTGGGGCATGGGGATCTATTTGGCTGAGGAGGAAAACAAGCATTAAAACATGAATCACGGCTCCTATATCAGGGAAAATAAAAAGCCTACTTTGCAGAGAGATGAATGTGCTTTGCCAATATATACTGTAGACTGTAGACCGTGTTTTCAAAACACAAGCCCGAAAAACAACCTCACACACAAGGCCAATTTTCATCTACATCAGTAAGGCTGTGTGGATAGTATCATGTTGAGTCTTTGCTATTTAACTGCAGCCCAGCTCTGCATACTCAGCATGCAAGCAACACGTTCAAAGTCGACACCACCCTATAGCGCGCTTTACATGATCAGTTAGAGCAGGGCATTAATATGCATCAGCATATCACTTCAAAGTGACCAGCTCCTGTGGCTAACATTAAAGCCCTTTCAGTGCTAACTTTGCTTCTTTTACTTGTGTTAGTTTTCATCCAAAAATAAAGTACATAACTGCTCCATATTCCAAATGCTTCTGCCAGTGCCCTTGTCAATTGTACCCGTCTTAAAATCTGGGCTCTCTGCCTAACTGCTCACTGAGATGTTTACTTGGATCATTTATTTGTAAGAATCAATATGGGTGCTCTTGACTTGAATTAAAGATGAGAAACCAGACAAAAACTGTCCTCCTCTCTTATAAGTTAGTAAGTTAGACAATATACACAGTGAAAAATCAAAAGACTTCATTAATGGCTGCAGGTTGTCAAATTGCCAAATGATATATTGCCGTTAAATCATTCTTCATTCAGATGATTCACCTGGGGGCTTTGCTAGCGGGCCCCCATGCAGAATTTCAATGTCTCATCACTTTTCCTGCTTAACATTCACTCTCACATGTGGGTAATGTCTGAAGAAGGTTAAGCTCGAAGAACAAAGCAATCCTGTCTGGATTCCAGGCAGATGCAGTCCCCTATGTGTTTCTGTAATTCTGAACATTTAGTGACTGAATGAAGAGTCTAAGCCTCTTGACTTTAAACTGAGCGGCGCTATGAAAGAAGGCGCTGCATGTCGGCCATTAGTCTGATAAGTAAGACAGTGGAACATCTGCTCCTCCTGTCATAAGAGTAATTTATAGCACAGTGTTCCTGGCACAAAGCAAACCTCTCAGGATGACTGTCACTTTCATCCAACATATAAAAATGCTGGCTGTGTGACGGACGGTTTCTGTCTATATATGTGTGCTTTGACCTGGAAATCACTTTGATTTTATCAAACGCATTTTATGTCATTGTTAATTATTCTGCTTAAAGATGACGTGCATGACATTCATGTCGATGGTTCAGAGCATGAGCAGGGGCTGCCTCCACATGGCTCTCTAATTCCCAACTGGGCATTGAGGACGCCTATGGACACTCCTTGGCTTCATTTTTTAATGCACTAGGTACTCAAAGTACCCAAGTACCCCAAAGTAAGCTCAGAGGGAGTATACTGCTATGATAATGTTCTAAACAAATCTAAACAAATAATTGCTGCCACTAATGTCCTCTTTTTTCTTTGTTTTTTGTATATGACTGATTCTAAAATTGCAGGACTGTTTGCATTTAGAGGCCTCATTGAAATGTCACAATTATACCATTCAGACCAGAAGATCACTTGTGCAGGGGAGGCTCAATGAGATTAGAAGTTGCCACTCTCTCCTTCCTTAAAATGGCTTCTCATCAAAAACAATTTGCCTGATTAAGGTCGAGCACAAATTACGCAAATTAATTTATTTTTGCAAGATAGACAATGCACCAGAGTTTGTTTGCAATATTTTTAGTGTTTGACAAGCTCCCAGTAACTTCCTGTGTTGTATGGACAAGATGTGCAACAAAAAAGCAAACACCAAATAATTCTTTCCTTCTTCTTTCAATCCATTTGTTGCTGCATAAATGTCCGCCATTTTCAAACACTTGAATCTGAAAATAACATTTTATTTTTATAGAATCTATGTACTGGAGAGAGAAAGAGAGCGAGAGAGGGTATATGTTTTTCATCTGGGATTTGACTTCTTTGACCTGAAAAGCAGATGTTGATGTCTGAGCCTTCTGCCAGATGCAATTAGTCTGAAGGACTCTTTCCTGATTTCATTCTGTGCGTCTTGGGGCCACTGGTACTCATCACTTTGATTTGCGACAGCAGGCAGAAAAACAGTCTTGAATCTCCTCGTCACACAATGAGATACAGCACATAAACAAGGCATCGGGCTCAAGGTGTGCCAACATTACAGAGAATATTAGGTGCTCAGCAAAACCTGCATGAAAATAAAGACACATTTCATTTTCTCTGAGCTTGCCAACAGCTATATTTTTTATGGTTTCCATCCAGCCTTTGTGAAAGCTGAATACAAAGCATGTAGCGCTTTGAATGTGTCAGTCCTTTTCTAAAGCTATCTCCTTCCAATCACTCTGATACATGTTTCTTTATGGTATAGTTAATGATCCAAACAGTGCATTTCACACAGTGGCACTACATACTGTCACCCCTACAAGCTACAGAACAGTGACTGTGAGAGAAGCAGACTTGCATCACCCTGAGTAAACTAAGATTGATCGTGCTGCCATAGTGACTTACAACCACTGGGTGAAAGGTTGCATAGAGAAACCAAAACAACCCAAACCTCCTGAAAAAAACATGTTCAACTCCCCACTCAGTGATATTGAGCAGCCATGAAAAATAAATGCAGCACTCAGACAGAGGAAGCCTTTTGAACGAAGTATTTTAGCCGATACTCCCAAGAGCACAGATACTCCATGTGTGCTAGATATATGAAGCAAAGAACGATACTCGTCTGCAGGAACACACTGAAATAATATTATATTGAATAGGCTACATAAAGCAACACTTAGGGTATCGAATACAGAGGCGCTAATTCATATCGGAGAGTTAAATAGTGACAGTAAGAAGAATGAAGTGTAAAACATTATCTTGCTCCTCCTCGCCAAACCTACTCAATATTCTCAATTAGAGTGACCTTTGATGAACGACAGGGTTTTAGCTTAATGTATTATATTCTGCCAGAACTGCAGAGCAGTGTCAGTGTATTGGCACATCAGACTGGAATCCTTATTCCTTAACAAGCAGCTTCCTTTCCCCTAACAACAAATGTGGAACAAGTGAACGCATAAGGCTGGCATCCATCCCGCAGACGGGGGTCTGATCTTATTAATATTGATCAACCAGTTCTGTATATAAAGGGCCAGTCCTGCACACATAAACAGGATAAGTGAATACTGTGAGGCCGCCTTGGTTAGCCAAAGTGATATCTAACATTATTGGTGTGTTTTAAGTGCAAATTTCTTCTTAAATTCGGCTGTATATGTATTTTTAATCAGTGTAATGTGAAATCCTGCCACTGTGGCCTTCAGCAACATATTAACCTTGATATGACACATCCATACGAAATGATGTCATCTCAAATGTAAGGACAACTAGTCCAGTCTGTTTTCTTGTTGAGGCAACAACAGCTTTACTGTTTACTGGAAGGAATTTTCAGAAATGGGATAAAATTAGATCCAACTGCCAAATATTGTGATGTTGTCTAGTGTTTTTTTCCCCCATTCCTCTGGAAAAAGCGCAAATAAAGTCCATCCGGTTTCAGTTTCCTGCTTTTTTATCTCTGGGTGACAACTGATAATATCTGCAAATCCTATATGCAGAAGGAGGCAATAGAAATCGATGAACTGAGCGAATGTGTGGGATATCCACTGTAGTATCCAGCTGCACAGCACTAGCACACACTGCTGCAGAAAATATGTAAGCTGTGTAAACACTAGTATTCTTTACTTTCTGACAGGATATCAGTCTACGCAAATCTGTGTGCATACTCATTTAAAGCACTTAATTCGTTTCCACAGTTGACTGACAAATATGCTTGTTTTAAGCTAGCCGTGAGGAAGATCCCAGAGGACACTGTCTGTCAGTGCAACAGCTTAAACGCCTTAATCTAAGCCCGCTCTTAACATTAATGACACAAGGGTCCTTTTTCCCAGCAGGCTGAGAAATATAGTCAAGCAGATGATGTAACTGATTTTTTCTTACATCCCTTTCTACTGCATACCACTTGTATGATTGACTTTGAAGCATGTGCTGCGGTTACTTACATTAACCATTCCCCATGTAAGTGCAGGGCATGTCACGTGATGGCCTATCAGTGAGCAGGGGGAAACCCCATTGATGAATGGCAAGCACTGCAGTATTCAGAGACATAAATGTACAATTCCCAATTCTGGAACATCTATTTTAAACAATGGAAAAATGCCACATTACAGGAAAATACTATGAATTATTTTAGTTTATTGGCCATTTTTTCCCCAGCAGCTGTCATAAACCCCATTTATTGCTCTAATATGTAATAAAACCAAATGCCACAGAAAAACACATCTTACAAAACAGACAAAACAGAGGACAATAAAAACCATCTATCTTGGCATAATGGCTTTACTGCTGAGAATCAATGGACCGTATTTGCTTAAGTATCGGCTGCGTCTTTTTGTTACCGTAACACTGGCATGCTGTACAATCAAACCACAGCAGCAGTGCCCATTCACATCTGCAGGGCGCATGATATGTTGTTTCAGTGTTTTTTTTAACCCTTTCCTTACTACTACATTCAAAGAATCCTGAGGAGAAAATGCATGTAGAATGAGCAGACAAGTAATACATGGCCCATAAATGATTTAAGATTGAATATATGATTGAGTAGAGCTTATTGTCTTACCACTCCTGAGATGGTTCATCAATTACAAAGAGAATCTTGAACTTCTTGGGTGTCGTGACTTGGGTCTGCTCCACTAGCCCTGCTGAGGCAGCTGTCTGCTTGACAACGTTGGTGATGGAGCTGAAGAAGCCTGCTCCGGTGGACTGAGCAGGCTGGGGTTTCCTCTCTGGAGCAGGGGAAGTGGCTGGAGGTGTGGGCCCGGTTGTAGGAGACTTGGCAGGGGTGGTGGTGGCAGGTGGAGGAGGCTGAGCGTTGTCAGGCCTCTGGAGGTCTGTCATGTAGCCATTGGGGAGGTTGGAGATGAACGTGCTGTCCGAGAGACGCCGACGCAGGTAATTCATAGCTGCAGCTGAGAGAGGAGAAGAGTCAACAAGCACCGGGTGTGGAAAATGATTCTGCACACGAGCCTCTGTTCCCAGTGTACAGCTGATAATGGCTGAGCGCTCAATGCAAACTCCCAGCGAATGTATTATCTCCCAGTTCAGCAGAGCATCCTCAGAGCTCCCCCTCACTGGCTGTGACGCTACGCTCTCCCTCAACCAATCCCCTTACCCTGCGCTCTCCTCAACCATTGCAAAGGATGCTCAGGCTGTGCCTCTCCTTCCTCCTCTCGCTCTGTCCTCACTCCACTCTACACACTGGTGTGCCTGCCTGCCTTCCCTACCCCTCCCCCATTTTCTACTGCCTCACAGGCGTCATGCTTTTTTGAACCACAGCATTTAAAATAGAGGGGTTTCCAGTGTAACTACACAAGGGTATACCGGGAACTACATCATAACTGCCCTCCTCCAGCTCCCTCTGTTCTGTGTGTTGTCTCTGCCTTCTGTCCGTGCTCTGCATCTCTGTATGTGAAATGTAGCCATGAAATCTAAAATGGCTGTTTGGACTAGTGGGCAATGTTGAATGAGAGGAAAAGCGTCAGCAGCAGTCCCTTGAGACAGACAGTAAAGCCTCTCTCTTAATTGATGTATACATTCTTACTTTTACAAGACATGCTTCACCTCCCAGTTTTATTAGACCTAATTAGAATGTAAATGTATGTTACTATAACAAGAATTGTGCTGGGAAAAAAATCACTACTAATTTTACAAAAAAAACCCCACTGCTACCGATTCTCCTACTTGTAATACATGAATAGGCTGCTCTAACATGTTTTAATTGATCTATGTGTAAGGAATATAGAAGGAACTGAAGCTGAAAACCACAATACTGGTAATAAATAGATATTTTGAAAGTGTACAGGAAACAGATCAATAAATCAATAGGTCACCAACACTTCACTCACCATCTCATCAAGGGGCTGCACAGTTTGAATCTGAAACACACAAACAAAGATGGTGAAGTGAAAATACAAATATGAATACACTCATTTGTGGACGGGGCAAACTGTTCAAATGGAACAGGAGAGGGAATTTGTAATAAAACAGTAAATCATCCTGAGAGAAATAATAATGCCATTTTTCAAAGCTGAGCTGAATAGTGGAGATTATTTGAATCAATGACAAACTCCAGCTGTAATTATAGCTTGTCTGTTTGCTCTTTAATATTGTCATTCTGTTCCTCCATATTATAATTTTACTGTCATGCTGTTTGGTAACTCATTATGTTCAACATCTGTTGCATAATTATTGTGTTTTTTTCTGTTAAAATATGTGATGCTCTTCCTTAATTCATTAGGATCTAATGACAGAGGCTGTTGTATAGACTGTAAAACCCTATGAGGCAAATGTATGATTTTGTGATATATAAAGGCTATGTAATTATAGGATAAAGTTGGTGTGCAGGCCTTCGTGCCTGAATATCCATGGAAACAGGATCTGGGTGTCTTATATTCTATTTGAATATTGGTCATGACAGGCAATGATGAGGACAGTCTAAAATTGTACTTGTATACTGGCTTGAGAATATCTGCTCCCTGTGCTGAATGTTATTCATGGATACAAGGATGACATCAGCTGGTGGAAGTGGTGTAGTGAACATAAAAACCAACCCCCACCCCAAAGGATAAGTCAGATGTGTGTGGATATAAAGATTCAATAGTACACTAATTGGAAATGGTGAAATATGCAACATAATGAAAGCCATCACAAATGATCAGTGGACAGAGTTGTGGATTCTAGTTACACTTGGACTCCTGTCAAACTCAAGTCACATATGTAATGACAAAGTAAAAAATATACCAACTCAAAATGGGCTGTAACACCAGTGTCTCATGATATAATTTAGACTTGAGCCTTTTGACTTGAAAATACTCCATACCTTGCCCCAAGCCTTGCTATAGGCTGTGCCAGGGGGCTATTCAGTTACAAACTCAATAGGGTCAGATTTTAAAACCATCAAATGTAGATGTGCCAGACATTTTTGGCAGCCTATTTAAAACCTGTCTGTCTGTTTGTGTGTGTGTCTGCCCATTCTCTCACACAACTGAACTGACAAATGTGTGCAACTAAAAAAGACAGATCATTTTGGTGCAAAGTAATCTAGTCTGTGAAAGTGAATTAAGTCAACATGACCTTTTTATGATTAAGCTGGTTGCACTTGTTTTAACAAATAAATACAAATTACAAATACAAATAAATAATGGTTTATTTAAATTTGATACAGTATTCTTCTGTTAAAACGGTATTACGTTATATATAGAGCACCTTATGACTTGCTTGGGACTGGGATGTCTGTCTTGACTTGTGACTTGACTTGACACTTAAGTGCAAGTAATAGATAAAACATTTTTGTGTTAATTACAGCAGCTCAAAAAAGTTTGCCAATTTGTAAAGTTGCGTTCTGTGCTGTTTACTGTTAACATGAATGGTTGTATTACTGATATGCAGACCCCCATATAATGTTTCAATGCAAATCACAGTATTTATACAGAGTTAGTGCACATTTTAGCTGAATACAAAGATGACAACAACATTTTTTTGTGTCGAGCAGATCCTCAAAAACGGTAACATCGTCCCTCGTTCGCCTCTTCTCCGCTAGGGCCGCTCACCACTCTTTTGTTTGAAGACTAGTGTGGTGGGAAAGTGCGTGAAGGCAGTGCAAAGGCAAGCTGGGGCTAGCCATTGTGATGCTGTGGTTGTAAAGCTACTTTTGTCGATGAAGTGAGTAACGTTAACTTTAAAGACTAAGCTACTTTTGACTTTTGAAGTGGGGCATAAGCCCACTGATCGTAACGTAAAGTAAGTTGCCACTGAATAGCTAGGTCTAACGTTAGGTCAACGTTTATTCGGTTTTGCTAGTTGAATCCGGGACCTTTCGGCTAACTAACAACAAAGTTGGGGACTAGCTTAGATGCTAATAGCTAACGTTAGTTTATGCCATAGACAAAGTAACGTAGCTAAAGTCGTTAGTTTCTACAACTAAGGTAACAGTAGCCACACTGCTATAACGACATATGTATACCAACTGTAATATTTAAAAGCGCCATCAGCGACTTAAACTTTGTTATTTAACTATTTCACGTTGTAGTTAAAGCTAGCTGTTTAGCTTAACATCGTAGCTGAGCCTACGTGTTTAGCTAGCTAGCATTTACGTTGCTGTTAGCCTAGGAATAGTTAACGTCAACGTCAAGCTACCGATCGTTAGCTTTCTATCTGCTAACGCCAGGGTAGCACAAGCCATTTTAATTTAAATTTAATCAAACGTTACATTCCGGTTTCACCATCTGACTTTCCCCAACCATTCTCCTCCCCAGAATACAACTTTCTTTTGCTGTCTTCGTTGGTCTAGCTTGCTAACATTGATGTTAGCAACTAGCCTGTTCGTGTAAATGCTATTCACTAGAATGGACCTGTTGAACTCTCAGTTCCTGGACAAGATGAACAATAACATTGGGAGACTGCACTACGAAGGTTAGTTTGGCCTTAATTGCGTGTTGTAATGTTTATTTATACTTTGTAACAGTGTTGTAACACTTATTCGTGGAACTAACATGTTGTACTTTACCCACTTACCAACACCAATGTCTCAGTGTTTTGGTTTGCGCCTGACAGAAACTTTTACTTTAACACTTTGGCTGGAGTCAAGTTCACAATTTAATGTCAGTTTTAACATACGATAACGCTAAGTCTGCACGGTTTAACTGTGGACAAATCCTAACGACAGTGACGTTTATACGTTTAACTTATTATTGAAGAAGACTGAAACTCTTACGGTCAACGTTGCATTTTTAATACCGGAAATACTACCATAAATTACACTATCCGTCCTTTACTCAAACGCTCTCTGTTAGCATGTTAGAAACGGCACACGTTAAGTACAAAAGATTTGTACATGACCTAGAACAGAAACCGCAAAAGCACTAATGTTGTCCTTATTTTATGTGGGTCAGATTTAAGACTGCTTACACTGCATATAAAGAGGCCATACAATCTATGTTTAGACTAGGTTAGACGGATTTCTGTCAGGGAACTGTCAATTTTCTTAGAGGTTAGGAGGTGATTTTAGAAGTGACCAAGTCCCTCATTCAATGATCACTTGACCTTTTCAATCAAAGCTGCCTTCACAAATCAATTAAATCTCGAAAGACTAAAAGTCCTCACCTTCCCATATTTGTCAGTGAAGTTATCTTTATTTCAGTTTGTTTGCCCTTCCTTACATTTTTAGGATGACATGAATAGCCAGAATGGGCTTAATTGAAAAGTTTTCTGCGTTATTCTTTGCAGGCCAACATTTGGTTGATTGAAACTCTAAATCTCCTTCACCAGTGATTTCTTGAATGCATGCCATGACAAATCATATCAATTAAACAGCTTGGAGGACAATAAATATTGACATATTGAACTATACTAGTTTGTGTTCAAGGTCGAATTGTGTACTAGAATCTAGACATAATTAGATTAATTGTACTGTCTTTCCTACAGATGAGTCCAGGACACCCTCCCTGCCCACTGCTATGTCCAACATGAGTGGGCCTCCTCCACACTGCCCAAGCAAACGAAAGTATGGCGAAGAACAAATGGACGACCGAATCAACTGTGACGAAGACCACATGACCAAAATGAGCAGATTGTTTGCCACTCAGCTGTAAGTACCTTTCAAAACTAAAAGCAAGTAAATGAAAAGTATTGTTGGTTTACCATGGCCAACTAATACTTTAGATGGCACAAAGCAATTTTAACAGTGTTTTTTTCCTTCATTTATCCATTCCAAACCCAAACATTGGTATTAACTTATTACTTTCCCCATACCAAACACTGTATATTATGCATGCAGACGAGTAGTTTGTTTTTATTTGTTTGAGTCAGACAAATTTAGTTCAGACAAGGAAACAGCCATAATAAAGTTATTGCACACAAGAAAGATGTCTTGGCAAGTGGGTAGGATCACAACTTTTGACTGAAGAAATTCCACCTGCACATAGTTGTTGAGTCTCTCAGTCTCCATTGCACTTGAACCATATACATATATAATTATAACTGGGGAGGAAAAGGGAAGTTTTATTTGTTGATCAAATAAAATTACAGTCAAACCATTGTGCCTGAAAAAGCCCAGTTTCAGATGATGTAACTGAAGTCTGAACATCAACTACATACAACATTAACTCTGGAATCCAAAGACCACCTCGAGGTTGTAAAGTGTCAAGACAACTTAGATTACCAGCACATCAGAATCTGCAAGAGGGAAATCATGCCTAGAGTAATTTCAGAGATGCCTACACTGACCAGTAGGCTGCACACCAGAGAAGACAAACAAGACCACCAACTCCTGTTTACTCTGTGTGCAGTCATCTTTTTATAGATTAGATGTGACAGCTGGTGTATTAATTATCTATGAAAACTGTTGGTGGTGAAGCTGTTAGTGGTATATGTTTACTTTATACTCTCTTTATCCAGGGCCCGTCCCTCTGCTGGAGACAATCGTAATGAGCACTGGCGCCTCGGCCACACTCCTATGGAGCACATTACTTCCACCTCCAACGGCCTCCATGGAAACCACCTGTATGCTTCCATTTCTAGCTATGCTGTAGACCAGCCTCTGGCTCTGACCAAAAGCAGCCACAACATTGGAGTGGGGGCCAGAGAGAGGTCTGTCATTGGTGGGACTGTAGAGCGGCAGCAGGTATGTCAACTTCTAAAGTTTATGGAACGTACATCTGATGTTCACTGTGACAAGAATGAAAGCACTTAACTTTAAATGAGGTTTCGACAATACAAGTGTGATAAAGGAATACACAAGTTTTATGTTAAATCATTTGGATGAATTAGCCCTATTTATGCTTGCTGTAGAAGGGTCTGCATCAAGTAAACTCCACCATCTGCCCATTTCTGCAAAGGTCCCTGTGTGAATGTCTCCTCCTTGGTTCTACTTTCATCAAGCAGTTGCCCACATTTTCTCTTTTTGACATTTTCTCGCTGTTCAACCAAATATTTTCTTGCTGTCTGAAGGTCAGCATTTTGTTTGCTTCACTGACAAGTCTGCAGGCAAATCTGCACCTGTTCATATCTGTATTGAAGTGTGAACAAGTGCTGCAAACAAATGTTTTGATATTAATTATTTTATTTATAGAAATTAGATTTGTCTATGGATTGTACCACTATTCTAATTGTAGGATTTGGACACTGTATTGTTATTTGCAACACTGATCTTTGTTCAAAAGTTGCATTTAATAACAAGCAACAAGTACAGAAAAAGGATGAGTGTGACAGGATAACACTGATTGCTAAGGTAACATGTTCGTCTTTTTAAAATTAAATAACCAGCTCAGATTTAATGTAAAAAATGACACAAAGGTGTAATTGCTTGCTCACACACAAAATCTTTGTGCACATCAAAAGTGAGAAAACTTATTTATTTTAATCAAAAATGCTGCAAAAGTCTAACTCACAAAAAATAATAAAATCCCTGTCATTAAGTTGCACAACTAATTGTGTGGACGCTGAAAGACATCTTCCACTCAAAAATGCAGTTCCCTTATGTTTCCTACTTGAATGTTTTGGATGGATATTTTCACAATACAGATTAAATTAGATGGCTGTGTTCACATTTCTCTAACCGACAAAGGGTTTACTTCATTTGAAGTTCGGTTTGGATTGCATATGTATATGTATATTAATTTATAAAAGCAGTGAAGAGTCCTTTTACATGTAAAGCTTCTCTGACGGAGATCCATAAGGGGTGTACCAAACCCGATATAGTATTGTTTCTGTTAATTTGTATGTTTATTCCGCCTATAGAATCGCCCCTCCGTTATTACCTGTGCCCCCGCGAGCAACCGCAATTGTAACCTCTCGCACTGCCACATGAATGGCTGTTCCCCCAGTCCGCCTACTGATCAGATGAAGACCAATGGTAAGCTGTAGCTATACACTGTCTATTTACTGTATTTATCCCATGCTTATTTATAGCAGGATGATATTTTTATACATCACATGCTTGGTTGTGACCAGATTTTTGGTCTCCTTCCTCCACACATAATAGCTAACACAGAATGTGATCCTGTGATTGAAGAGCACTTCCGTCGCAGCCTTGGAAAAAACTACAAAGAAGCAGAGCCTGTGTCCAACTCAGTGTCCATCACTGGTTCAGTGGACGACCACTTTGCCAAGGCGCTGGGAGATGCCTGGCTCCAAATCAAGGCTAAAGACGGGGGTCATCAAACGTCAGAGGCAGATCCGTGAAGCAGAGGGGAGTAAACATCACAATCACTTTCTTAGTGTTCACATATGAGAGTGGAGATTGCCCACTGTCATCTCTTGCCAAGCATCAACTTTCCTTAGCCAAGAACAATGTAAGACATATGGTGCTCACATAGGCTGTTTCCTTGTGAACCTCGAGGTCGACCTTTTATTAGAACACTCAGCTCAGATTTGTATTCTAAAAATTGGAGACGTCTCTTTATTGAAGAAGACAAAATAAATATTGCACAGTTGGGTTGATGATGTGAATTGTGGAAACTGTACAATCAGAGACTTTATTTTGCATTGATAATGAGATTCACAAAGTGGCTCATGTTCTGTTTCACCTGCCTTGATAGCCAAAGAAATTCCCTGCATTTCTCATCAACATATAAGCCATAGATCTGGTCTTCATTGTTTTTCATTCTAAAAATCACACTGCTTTTTAATCTTTGTTACTTGAAAAAGACAGCCAGGTCTCATTTGCTCTTTTACGTTTCTGACCGTTTAGGGTAGCAGGTTACCTGTTTCATTTGGAACTAATATGTTCAATAATGCGTTTTATGTTTTGAAATTGTGATAATGCAGTTAAGGCTCTGGTCCCCCCCTCTGCTTTCTGAAGACACGTGTCTTCTTTATGATGCTGAACTGGACTTATCCACTGTTAACTGAATAATTTTAGTCTCCTGTCTATACGCTCACTGCGGCTGATTACTTAGTAAACTAATATCAATCATAATAGAAGTGACTAACTAGAAAGCATGTTTCAAATAGCTGGTTTCTATTACACACCTTATTCTATACTATATATTTACTCAGAATTTATTTTTTATCTGTAACATTTTAGAAATACTCACTGCTGGTACAGTTGTACTCAATATATTTTTTGTATCTGGTTTTCATTACTATATGTAGGTGCATATTCTAGTATCCATCTACAAATCAGAGCCTCTGGAAAGGTTGTCTGAATGCAGTTTAAAAGGCTATATTGCTTATTATTCCATGGACCTGGATGCTATATCTTTCTACATGACTGAATACAGCTAAATCTGACCTTCAGTAGCAGTCTATTAGCAGTGGCGTTATTTATTCTGAACGTGTTGTTAGTTTCATGTTGACTTTTGGCAACAACAAAATTATAACTTTAATTTGTTTCTTTCTAATGAAAACAGCAGAGAATGCCCCCACTGCCTCAATAACAAAAGCAGTTTATTTCCTTTAAAATTAAGATTATATATATATGCACATGCAATTCATGATTTATGAAGCATCAGTATTCCACCATGACTGCCTGACATTTATTAGTCACTTCAGTTGTGTTTAGCAAGCACAAATATGACAAATATGTTCCTTTTTAATGAGGGTGGTGTCATGGCATGAGCTGCAAAAATCTCCCTTTATTATGGAGAAAAGGTTCAAGTGGGTTGTAAAAGTTTTTTCTGCAGTTGAGTTTAAATTAATTTCTCACCCTTCTAAAATTCTCTACTTATGGTAGCGTAACCTATTTGTCGACACTGATTAAGATATGGTATGGTAAGTTCAGATTTTTTTTGTATATGTCAATTAACTGTCTGTGAAACATAAACATTTGCATTAATATTCTGCAGTTTTTAAGTTGTTACATACACTATCCTGTCTTTATATTTTATTTTACTCATATAAGACTATCATTGCGCCGCGCGGAATGATCATAGATATTTTGTTTCTATTCAGAGTAGTATACTCATACGTAGCATGGATACTCATTATCTTCTAACCATGCTTTTTTTTTTTATCTTTCTGAAAGTTTTCCCACATATGTCAGATGATGAATAAGTGCAGGAACACAACAGTCTTTTGATCAAAGACTTTCTCGGTGCAGTGTCAAAGACTTCTGTACTAACCGTTTTAAAGAGTTTGTTTAGCTGTCTGTGTGTACCATAGTGGATTTTATGGACTATCATGGAATCTGCTTGTTTGACACAAGTAGATTTTTCAGTAATATGTTTGGGGTATTTGTCCATTGTTATTTAATTGCTATATTTAGACTACCTGTATCTCAAAGACTGTTTGCAGAAAGGTCCTGCTTCAGGTGTCATCCACATAGAAAAAAAGTAACATTTGTTCACTTTTGTCCTTATTTCTCTGGAAGAAAATGCCACTGTTTTGTACTTAACTTCTTCCAAATAAACACACAAATGCAAATGCATATTCTGGTTGCGTCATTTTTAGCAAATACAATGTGACGTACTGCAGATGCTCTTTATTGTAATATTTGTATACCTGTAGCTTGCAACAAAAAGTTTTTAGTTTTTAACATTTCTGCTCAGGTTGCCTGTTTGAAAGCGATATCAAAAGTTAATCAAAGCATCAACTGAAGAAAAATAATAACCCACATAAAGAGGTTTGTGGCCTGCATTTTAATTAAGGCTAACAGTGATGCTGGATAATGGATGGATGGATGGATGAGAATCATTGTAGGCTAACTGGACGTCTTTGTTGCCACTTTAATGTTGTAGCTACTTGAGTCAATAATGAGGTGGTCACACTGATTACAGCACTCTTCTCTTTTTTTAAACCAAGCAATCAGGAGTCATGGTTCATTCTTCATTTTCATTGGACAAGTGTCACCACAACTACAAAGTGAGGTGATTTTTCAACAGGCCTCTTTGCCTAAGAGGGACTAGCATTGTACGAATATCTTTTTATAGCACTTAAATATGATTAAACTGTGCTGGTTAATACAGTATGTGGGATAGTGTCTGATGTTTGTGTAGGGATACACTGGCACTGTTGCTCTTTTGAGTGAAATGCTGGAATATTTGCAGTATTAGTGTAATGACTCACTCGTGTCTCTATCCTTGGTCTTGCTCATGCAGTTATTTGGTTCTTGTGATTCACACTTTATGTTTCCAGCTCCTGTTGACACAATAGTCTCAAAAGAGCTGTAACTTTAATATGTTTCTATTTCTACTTAATGGCTGTTTGTGTGTGTGTAATAAATTCTATGGCTGACGCATCACGGTCTCGACAAGCAGCTGACGTTTTCCCACAGACATTACAGTTGAAACCTCTTTGGATTGAGTTGGCCATTGATGTTGTTTGGTTGATTTGGTGCCATGGTAACAAAAGAAAGGATAATTGCTGCTGGAAGAATCGGCGGGGAAAGGGGAAGATTGTCAGTGCTGAGAATAATTTGATTAAGACTTGAGCATTGACCTAGAAAGCATTTAGCCTCCACTTTATTATGTTATAATTGAAATGGGATAATATGACTGATAATTCTTGGCTGTATTTAATCAAAGATTAGCAGACTTCTCTTTCCCAACCAGCAGATGGCGGTGTTAGACCACTGTAGAGGCGCCCCCAAATTCTCCCAGTCCCTGGAGATCAAACAAAGACATGAGCGTCATCATTGTGGAAAGATTGATATGGATGCAGCACTTCTTCCCTGTGTCTGTTAGTAATGTGAAATGCACTTTGCATGTAAAAAGAATGTATAGGTAAGAAGACATTGCTGTGATGCTGAGAGCAGAATACAGTGTAGATGTCACCCAACATGGCTTCAGATCCCAGACTCTTGCCTTAAAGGATCTTTTTTGAAATTTCATTGTGTATGTATTTATGTATTGGAAACATTGGCTCGGATTAGCATATCCATAGTTAAATTTCCAGCTATAAATAGAATCCTTAAAGGCTGAATGAAAATGTAAATGAGTATACTTCCACTTAGTCTAATTTGAATTTGCTGAGCACCATTCATAACGCAAATCTTTAAGCTAGAAAAGAGCGTTTTTTTCTTCCTTCTTTTTGGTTGTTGATGCTCTCAACCCTCAGGCTCAAATCTGCTCAAAAGCCCCTCCAACAGACCACTGCCTCCACGAGATTAGACCCAGCCATTCACCAACCACAATGCCCCTGCTTCTGCTGCACCATGCCTTCCAAGGAAGCCTGCTCTTGTGGGATTATGGAGAGGAGATCCACATTTTTCCTGCTAGCGCAAAAACCAATCGCCGATCCACGCACAGGCACACAATTGCACGCACATAGATATCAGGCCACATTGGTGGCCGACATGAAACTAGTTTCTAAATCAAGATGACACATCAGGGTCACGCCAAATTCGACTTGGCCCCTTCAGTGTGTGAAGGCCACAAGGAGCATGACATCTGTGCTTGCGATGGAGGACTGGTCTCTCAGTCCCTGCCTCCTGTTATTGCTGTAACAGGATGGACTCTGCTGCTTTCAGACACGGTCAAGGCACACATATGTTGAACACTGTCCTCTCCGTTTTACTCTTGCTTGCGTAAAAGGAACAAACCAATGGGAAGGGCTTAACACAGTGCACTCTGGACACGGTATGGAGTTATAATTAATCCAGCTGATTGGATAAATGCACAATTTTACTACAGACTAAATGGAAAAAGTGGCCCTTGCAGTGTCACACATGTTGGCTCACATATTGCCGACATGTTAGCCTGTACACATGGCTGATAGAAATCTCATTCTTTGCATAATTCCAAATTTGTTGTGCCTGAACAGAATGCAAGCCTGCACCCCTATCTACAGCATCCCCGAGTGCACAACGTCTGGGGAATTTGCATGATTGCCTGTAGATTATTTGAACATTATCTATTCCCCCTCCTCTCTTTTTTTTCTTATTTCTGTGGCTCTCTGCTGTGAGGATGCACACACATCCTTGGGCAAAAGAATCTAAAATAGATCATACAAGCAACTGGATTAGATGCACAGGCACAGGAAGCAGCTCACGGGCAGACTTGAGTCATGCTGGCAAGATCATGCACCCTGAGCTGACAGCCCAACACACCCGATTACCAAGCACGTCATTTCTAAAATGTAGCCGTAGCCTCACTATAGGTCGCAAACACGGGGGGAAATATTAAAATCGGGCGCTAATTTACCCCTAAATGACTCTTGAATGTGGTATGGATCGAGTGCAGGGCTGGTGCATACTTCAAGACTGACCTGACGAGCGTCTCTGGCTCCAGCAATTGTGGCTCATTCATTGTGTCATGTGGACTGCTGGCAATGGCATAACCTTTGTGGAGGGAAGGGAAGACAACACGGTCACTCTGGATAACAGTCTTGCAATGAACAGAAACAGACCCTGTCAGGCCATCTCAGCATCAGTTCTCAGCTGCACACCACCACCAACACACTCTACCAATCACTCTTTGCCTTTTCCTCACTTCCTCCTTCCATCAGTTAAGACAGCTCCTTCTTGATAAGGCCGCCTTGTGTGGCGTGCACGTTACATTGATTTGGCAGCATCCTATTAATACATTTCTTCTTTGCATTCCTCTGTGTTGCATGCTGCCTCAGCTCCATCTCTGACCTGCTTTGCTGCGCACATTTGGCCTCTATGGCCGTATGGTGCTTGACACAGCCAGTGATTTCCTACTGTGGCTTGAATTTCACATTTTTATATATAATAGATTAATTTGTGAATGATTGATTTAAAGGGCCATCTGCTGCACAATAACATGACTATGCTGCCATTTTGTTGTTCCTTCAAGATAATGAATTGCTTCCAATTAGGGCATACAAATGATGGGCTAATATTTCTTGTTAGCTACAGACCATATTTTTCCTGCAAGATCAGGACCCCATGTAATTATTCAAATTTCCTGTCTTAACAACAGGCGGAGAAGGATGTGTATTGAGACAGTGGGTTTGGGGCACTGAGCAGCAGATAAATGTTTGAACCATCACTAAAGGGCATTCTCATGTCTCATTATGAGGCTTGTTAGGGCCTGCGTTACAGCTGCTTGACTGAGCAGCCTTAATAAGGAAAGTGACCCAACACCAATATGAGCAGCAATGTTTTTCCTCACAAGTCCATCTACTACTGTCTTCCATGGCCCTATCTCTTTCCTCTTGTCTGTCTGCCTCCCCCCCTTTGCCACAGCACCCCCCCCACCACCACCACTACCACTCCCCCCGTGTGTTTGGCAGTCACACAGTCGGCCATGTGTGTGCTGAAGACGTTACATAATGCCCTCCTTTCACTGCACTCCAGATCAAAGAGAACAATCCAGCACAGAAAAATTGCTCCTTGCTGATTTTTCTTCTCTTCCACCATCACATTGTTTTATCAGACTTCGGTACGATTGTACAGTAGACCGCATTATTATCTGCTTCAGCATTCCCCTTCATGTTGAAAACCAAACAGAGCAAATGGGAAATGATCAGATGTTCACTATTAAAAAAAAAGCCAACCAGGTTAGACCAGAAGTGGGAAAAATGTTTCAGATGTAGTAATCTTTCTCTCTCTATTTTATGTGCCCTCATTCATTTGCTTGCAGGTAAATCAGCCACTTTAAACCAGCCGGAGATTGATTTTAATAAAAGACTATGTTGTGGAAAAGCTCCGAAAATATTTAATACATTGTAGCTTTGACATTCTATCCACAGGGGCTGACCTCTTTTACAATAGGAAAAACATTCTAAAAAAACTGATGCAATTATGTTGAAATCATTAATGTGGAAAAACATTTTGCAGAATTCTCTTTTTGCTTCTGTGTGAGCAAGCAGAATGAGATTGTCACTGTTACTGTGTAACATAATGCGACTAAATGTTCCACCACACATGCCCCCGTAAAGCCAGGTAGCCTTGGAAAAATAAATGAATAGAAAGGCCTAATAAAAAGAACGAAAACCACTCTCCACCAAGTAGAAGAAATGGTGACACGGAGAGAGAGAAAGAGCAAGAGAGCATCAAACGCTGACAGAGAGGCCGGGCCTGTCCACAGCGTTGTGAGGATTGAAATAATGAGTGTGTGCTGGGGGAACATTTACCTCCAATGCGAAATGTAGGCAGCACATTTTGGGACCAAAGGGCACAAATGACAAAATAAAGAATTGGAAAAAAAGACGAGCCTCTAGTGTGCAGTTCTGAGAGAATAGTTCCTCTGATGGGGGAAACTTGTGTTGTACAGTGGTACACAAAAGTAGGATGACACAAGTTGTATTTGGTGCATGTAGGGTTTTATGTGTAACGTGCACCATTGTTGCTGGCTGTCTAAGTAGCCCCACAGTGAACCTTAGCTGACGTATGAGCATTTGATTCCCTCCACAGAGCTGGGTTCAGCAGCAGTCCTTATCTCTGTAAAGCCCCCAGTGATGGAGAGTGGTTCACTGGTCTGAGGGAGCGGAGCGGCGGGTTTATCTCTGGCCCTCAGCCCGGGGGAAATGTGCAGGTGAACCAGGAATAAAAGCATCTTTAGGGCACCGCACATGCTTGCAGTAGTGCATAGCAGACCGTGAGCTGTGCGGCTGCAGCATCAAATGAATTGTGGGGGAATGGGAGAGGGCAAGGCTTCAGAGTGGGTTTGGCGCTCAAACTGTTATCACACCTGACAGTGTCTGGTTTGGGATCCAGTGGTGCACGCGGCATACGTAAGCGGCTGGTCATCTGTAAGGCAGAGTGATAGGGTGTGACGTGTCACACGCCACATTAGGCCCTGCCAGGGGATGTGTTTGACAGACCACAGGAACTTCACTCCAGCACAACGCTTTGCCTCCCTTCATATTGTCAGACCTATTTGATAGTTCTAAACTCACATCTGGGCTCTTATTTATAGGATACAGACTTGAATTTCATCCTTGATTTAGCCAAAATATATAGGAATATGATGAAATATAATGAAACAGGGCAGCCATTACCTTATTTTAAGGTATTTAAGGTTTCGATGTGCAATGTTGTATGATTACAAGTAATTTGCTCACTGCTTACAGGATCTTGTAGAAATCGAACTTTATCTGTGTCTTCACAACACAACTACATGTGATACATGACATAACAACAATTGTCAATCACGTCCATAATTTCTTTGTTTTTAACCAGTTGTCACTAAACTGTTAAATTTGAAAAAATCTCTAAAGTCACTGTTGCCAAAGAGTCTATAGTGTTCAATTAGTCTGTGGAAAATCTATATTAAGGCTTCTAAAGTGGTTGCTATTTCTCTTATTTTGTAGAAGGCTTTTTGCCTTTATTAGATAGTGCAACTGAAGATAGACAGGAAATAGACGAGACAGAGAGAGGGTGACGTATCACAAATGGCTGCAGGCTGGTGCTGAACCCAGACTGATGCTGAGCACTCAGCCTCAGTGGATGGGATGCACGCTCAAGGTGAGCTACCAGGGTGCCCCTATAGTGTGTGTTTGACAAAATGGTGATAATGTATAAAGCTATTAAGTAGTACTATGCACGTTTTTTGGTACTCTTTGGGATTTGTTCTTTTTTTTAATTGCAGTATTGAGTTAATGTTAATTCTCTCACACTTGGTAACTTAATGAATTGACCAACTTTGTACACCAGAAATCAAAATTGACCCAAAGGACTTACTTACTTACATTCCATCACTGATCATGTGATTATGTAGGAGGAATATGTATTGCTACTTCCCCTGTCCACATCAGTACGTCGCCATGGCTCCTTGCTTATTTTAAAGTGCATACCATCTGTCATCTGCTGTAGGTAATACAAGCTGGATTAAAAAAACACTTGTTTTGTTGTCTTTTTGAGCTGATGTAGTTTTAGAAACAAGTAGATGTGACCTTTCAAATGAAGCCTCAAACATGCATTTTGGCCTGCTGACACTTGTAGCGTCTTTAGAATCAGGGCTGTACACTAAATATGGATAAGTACTACAACGCCAACAAAAGACTCCCTTCAATATGAATTATCCAGGTGCACTTTAGATTTAATTTGCAGTAGAAGTTGGTTGTGTCGTCCATCTGTGTCTTCGACAGTGAACACCAGCGATTGCACACTGCTCGCGTCACTCTTTCTTGACCTCATTGACCCCTGCTCTGTCGCTCAGCCTTGCAGTGAGCAGGCTGCTCTCGGGGCGTCTTACCTGTCACTGTTTAGGTCAGAAGGGGGGAGCGGAGCTGAGGTGCCTCAGGAGGACGAAGGACAGACTGGGCAGGCCGCTGTGGCCCTGCCTGGTCCGGCTCACTCATCAGTGAGCACAGTTCCCAAACCTCTCTGACAGATCAGAATAGAAAGCATGCACCACATCATAGCTATGATTCACCGCAGCCCCAAGTCCAATCGTGCCCTGAAGGCCCTCAGACCTCTTAATCATCATGGGTGCCTGTGTGTGTGTATGTTGTTTAAGGAGGAGAGTGAGACAGACAGGCAATGAATGAGCTTGTTTGCATATGACAGTGCTTCTATAAAAGTTCCCCGTGTGTTTTCTACATGTCAGAAAGAGTAAAGCGCATCCTAACAGGCCTTCAAAACGTCTCCCAGAGCACAGCGCTGCATGTGTTTGTCTCAGTTTTCGGTTCGTATTTGAGGCAGGGGGGGTATTTGTGCATGTGGGTCTGCTTAAATATCTGTGTCTTATTCTGCGCAGTCATAATGTGCAGTCAAGGGCATAACTACATGAGTGAAAATGTCATGCAACAGAAGGGATAATGCATGCAAAGCACGTGTGGAGGTCACTTGGTCACATTTGCATATAACAAAGTGCCAAAAACAATCAAATCAGCTTGTTTGTGCACAAACACGCAGTCAATGAAACTGATTCTCGCCTTCAGTATATACAAATCATTTGTTGTGGGTCAGAATATAAAAAAGTCGTCTATACAAGAGTGTTTGCTGGCTCCAATTTAGTTTAGTTTGAGAATAAACTGTCAATAATTGAGGGTTGTGAACTTTGTGAATGCTCTGCTCCTCACCTCCCACCTCGCTTTCATTTTCCAGCTGTAATAAACTGAAGAGACTCAGGAGTGAAGTGTTAAATGTTTGCTAGCGTAATCTGACAGAACTTATTTAGAATGCAGGTTTTTGCTAAAGCTCTGCCTGGAGCAGCTGCCTGATCTTGTCTTTACATTTAACAGGAGTATTTGTACTACTACCTACAGTAAATCCCTGCACACATGAATGCAAAATGCACGCAAACATGTGATCATGCGTAGATGCAAACAAAACTGTCTGCACAAACATACTACATGCATGCGCAAATACACATAACTTGCACATACTGTGAAGGCACACAGAGGTGCGGTGGTGCTGGTCAGTGTGGGTTAAGTTCCAGGAGATTAGCTGCGGAATAATGAAATTTAGTGGAACACAGAGTACATTTCTTCTGTTGTCATTTCTGTGTAAGAGCATGGAAACAAATAACTCCATTTGATGTTGGCAGAGTTTTTCATTTGTCAGCTATTATCAAAGTCCCACAGCCTAAAGAGGCCCAGGGTAGAGCACAGGGCCTGAAACCCTTTGGGCAGGGAATCCAGGAGGAAGCCATTAGAGTAGCTTCACTGGAGAGCTAGCCCTTCCTCCCACTAGCTTCACATCAGGGCACAAGATCATCCAGAGCGCCCAATGTGCGTGACATCCAGGCAGAGTAACATGTCTTGCTCACCATGTGGAATTTCTCCCCTCGGCTTACGTTTGCCATGAACTATTCAGTCCTATAGAATTAGCCGGCTCTGAATTTGGTCGATTAATATTGAAAAAACATCGGCCCTGATATTCTTTCGTTATTTGAATACTTTAAATTCAAAGTGTGTGTGTAACGTGGCATTTATTAGAGTATATGACACATTTATAGAAAAAAAACTGCTGTTGCTTTTCTAGATATTCCCTGCACCCTGTTTTTTTTTTTTTTTTTTTTCTTCGGTGTTTCACTTCGCCTGTTCCTCGCCCTGATTTGCATTCAGTGTTTGACCCAGGCAGTAATCTACAATGACTCCCCCATAAGCCTCTGGCACATTTGGGAGACGTTATAAGCTGTGACAAAAGACAAGAGGCGCTACAGCAAACTGAAAGTAGCAGGGGACAGTCTCCTGATTAGCTCAAATTGTCCTCTTTATTGTGACTTTAAATTCACTCTCTCTGAGATTCACAGTTGCTTTTTTGCATTATTGAAAACAGGATCCTCTTTTTTGCTACTGTTGTTTACACAGAAATACTGAAGAAAAATTCGATCGATGAAATATTTTCATGAGGCAGACAGGTACAGGTTTCTCCATATTGTAGGTTCATGAGCTGCCAAAAGAGCCAAGGTGGGGGAAGGGCAATGTAATGTAAATTCAAGTCTTTTTTGATGGGTCTGTATAATTTCCAGAAGAGGGGGATTTGTTCATTCAAACCCATAGATTTTCTTCCAGCGAATGTGATAAGCCCTTATGATTTGTGACAGGGTAACCTCTTTGGCATAGGCTTCAGAATCTGACATTTGCATCTGTACAGAGATGGTATGCTCTGCTTGCCTGCGAGCTTCGTTGCCTGAAATAACCGCAATACTTGCTGTGTCACGAGAGCACACTATCAAACAGCGAAATCATCGGGAATCCACATTTCCACATGTCCCAGAGTGCACCCTTTAATCTCAGATCCCACCCAGCTGCACAATGTAAGTGTATGCCTCATATGTAAGCAGCAGTGCAGCCTGTGTGCATGTGCAAAAAGACACCTTTAAAAGTGAACTGGTAAACAAGTTCATTTTTGCAAGGTTCATATTCAGATTGGAAAATGGAGCCCAATTAGCATATATGCAGAGAGGCTTTGCATGCTTGACATCCTCTCAGCCCCTCTGCTGGAAATAGCCATGCACACAACATCCTCTGATTACATTGATATGTAGATTCATGCATCTGCAAAGATTAGTTATTCATTAATGTATTTGCTTTGAATTCTCGGGTGAGTGTACCTCAGACAGAAGTCTGGGGCAAACCAAATGCATCAGAGGAAAAATGTCACAAATGATCACACAAAATCCACATCAAAAATATGCAGGTTCAGTGACCCACAACAACATAAACCCAATAGGGCGTTACGATTAAGAAAATCCTTTGGCACTGGGGTTAAAAACAGAGAAAGTATAAACATAATTATCAGCCTTTTCATCTTCACAGCAGAATTAGTTTTTCTTGCTCTAAGTGGGCTATGAGGATTAATCATTGCAGCCTGTGTGAGTTTATAAGCTGTAGCGTTCTGTCATCCTTTCGTAAAAGCATCATGGATCACCAGTTTGCTTCTTCAGTGTCCTCTCTTGCGGCCACGCTGCAAGCACTTTTTAACTTTAAAAATAGGCTCGCGACAGAGAGTGCCAAGAAATGCTAAACACCAAACAATGTCCCCATGCTCTGATCTGGCCACAAAATGGAGCTGATAAGCCCAGAGACTCTGCATGAAAAAAAAAGGTGCCTCGTTAATGAATGCTGTCTATATCAATTAATATGCACAGTGCTGATACATAAACACACCTCATGTACAGTGTCTTTTATGGCGGTCAAGTTTATTTATACACCCATTAATCACAGTCACAGAACCAGTGGGCTTCATATCGTCCACATTATGAGGCAGGAAATGAAAATGACACCCCCCAGACTAGAGCTATTCTCTTTATTTACTAATTAAGGCGAAAAAGAGAAAATTGTCTGATGAACATGGGCTGACAAAATGAAAACTGAATTCTAAAAAGCAATAAGACTGATTAAAAATCCAGCCATCCTACCAACAAAATCAGTGACCCAACCCGGATATTATGTTAGAACAGCTCTCTTAATTTGTGGTATTTCATTCTTACACTTTCTCACTATTTTGAGTGCACGATAAGTACCCTGATGTTACACTCATTGTTGCTCTGTAGCGGAAGGGGCGGGACAGCCAAACTATTATAATCTTGTGAAATTGGCGGGCCTGGAATCTCCAGTAATTGCGATTGAATCGAGGAACACCAACAATACAAACTTAAGTTATACATGTGTTTTTCCCCCCTCCTATGCCTCGTTGTTTCCGCAATTCGGTTTAGTTTATGGAATACTCCCCCTAGTGTTCAGCTCAAGGAAATGCATCTCTTTATAAAACGCATTGTAAAGCAACTGAACTAAAATTGGATATAAGCTAAATAGCTTTTTCTACAGGAAGTTAGCACAAGTTAAATTTTTTTCAAGGTACTCAACGCAAATTACAGACTGAGGAGGAGTTGTTTTTTCCAACACATTAAGATCACAGAGGTTCCCCGAGGAATGAATTGACTTCCAGTTGACTCCGAGCACACAAACGTTTGCAGTGTTAGTCGTACAGAAACCATTACTGGATTGATTTATCAATTGATCATTGATTAATTGAATTAGTGCCGATACAGCTGATCTGCCAAGCTTTTGGTTAGGGCATAACTGCTGTTTGACATTTGGGACATCACTACCTGGTCTAAATTAAATTAAAGAGATTATTTAGCATTACATTTAGACTAAGCAAATCAATCACAATCAGTATCTAAGTACTGAGGAAGCAAAATTTTTGGTGACGAAATGCAGCCTGTGCCTTCCGAATCCCAAACCACTGTACTATTTATTATACCCAATGTATGTCTGTGTATGTCCTTGTACAGCATGCTTTTGTGGCTATTTTGACCCACAATCCTCTGAGCAGAATATAGATATATAAGAAACAGGAAGGTCAGGGTGCCATGTTATGATGAAACAGTATGTTCCAGCTGTATGCATACTGCACGCAACACTACGTACTTTGTAAGGGCGGCTGCCGTTTCCGAATCCGATCACGTAATCTGTGGGTCACAGAATTCAGCGCAAGTAATGTTTGTAGAGGAACCAAGAACCCAACAAAAACCTGGAAAGATTTTTTTTCTGTTTGTAGAAATATTGGTAATAAAATTTTTAAAGAAGTCCAATCCATCACTGCTGAAGCTGCTGGAAATTGCTTGCACTGTAGACCTAAGACTAATTGTGTTCTGCTAGATTGCACCCAACTAATCAAGAGCTTCCTCCTTGCTGTCCTCCCCTGCCGGAAATGATGATATATGACTCTTGTGGATGTAAGACATCAGTTTGGGTTGTCTCGGTGGTGACTGGTTTTCATAGGTAATGATGCTAAATTACACAACTGGGAGTAAAGGAGGCTAGTAAGCCATCCGTCAGGGGCTAGTTTATACGAGCTGCCATTAGGGGCATTATTCAAACCCCAGTCCACTCAAACACACAGCTTTCTGTCCCTAACCTCTCCCTCGCTCTCCCCACACACACACACACACACAGCTTGCCACGAGCTCCTAGAGGGGACATCTCATTCTTTTATCCACGGCGAGTCATTGTGGTGGTGTCAGCTGGTGCCGTCTCTTTTATCACACTGGAAGCTAATGGAAGCAGCAACTGCAGGAGGTGGGGGAGAAGATGCAGGCGCACACACATAAACACACACAGAGCCATAAGAGGTTGGGGAGATGGGGCGGGTGGGCACGCCAGGCCCCGGGGCAAGAGCTGTTCTGTGGTGATGTTTTCCTTACCGAGGCCTCTCTATCAGCTTGTGTTTCTGACACTCAATAAACCACAAGGAAGGGCTGCAGACGCGTTTCTCTCCTTCTCTTTTGATGTTTCGTTTCCCTGTAATGTTTAGTTCCTCTCTCACCCCTCATGGGAGAGTTAAGCTGTGTCCCATCGTCACCCAAAACTACTGACGAGAGGTTTTTGTTTAATTTTACACATCCCACCTGGCCTCATTCTAACTACACACAAAAAAAGAATGAATACAGCTATACAACACTTTGTAGTTTTCCGCTTTATCCTTGCTTGTGATTTTATTGGTCTCGCATTTTTCTCTCTCTATTGACTGGAAATACTCAATGGACAACAACAGGATTTATCTACAAGAGAGGGGAACAATAGCCAATTACTGCGGGAGGATCCAGCGCAGCATACATGTTTTGATAGGATAGTTGGGGTGACCTAATTTCCTGATAACAGTGTTGAAAAGCACAGGGCTGCTACTTTAAACACACATGCTATAAGGGACATATGCCAGGCATGTATTGTATTTATATTTTCTATAACTCTTTATTTTTTCAGTCTTTTTCTGTTTGTATAACATAACAATCGTGCTTTATCATGTGACACCATTTAGATACATATCATGTTTATATTATGTTTTACATTAGGCAGTGAGACAGTTAAAAATATACAAAACAATATTGTTTTACTAGACATAGTTTCTATTTTTAATATAATCGTCAGTATCTTCATTGTCATCATCATTTCGTATATTTCTGTAAGATATGTGCTTTAGCTTCTGTGATCAAAATATTATTGCAGAAAACAGCAACTCCATTTTTTCAACATTTAGACAATAACTTCCAATGTATTACAGACATTCACAGTTACATGTTTTACACAGTACAGTTTTACAACAAAGTTCCAGAGAAAACTGTGGTAGAGTAACTTTATACAAAATTCACAGGACATGAACTGTAGCCATTTCACATTTTCGCTCAGTTGTTTTGCTTTTCAAAGTAAACATGTTCTGTTCAACCAGATGCCTTTCACAGTAGCTGCCATAGAAGCAAACTAACATTGTCCTAACACGCCATGGCAAAAGTCTGGGGAAATTAAAGCTTTGTGCTTTTCACTAGTAAAGCAAAGACAACATAAACAAAAAGAGAAACAGACCACTTGCTTACTGGCCTTATACATCTACATATGTATTGCTGAATACATATTGATCAAACTATAATTGATCATTACACATAAAGAAAAAATAATGACTGTACTCAAACACAGAGTTGGTCCGGGTTTTGTGCTAGCATACAAAGTGGTATTTTGTAGTTCTGCCCAGTCATGTAAACAGACTATGGCTTGGATGAAATTGGTGTATTGGCTTAAGGCCTTCTCTGCTCTTCTTCTTCTTCTTCTTCTTCTTCTTCTTTTTTTTTGTTTGTCAGGAGACATTTCAGAATTTTTTCACTGATGTTCCTGAGGAAAGCATGCAAAACGTAAACAGGATTGACTGTCAGCATTAAGGGATAGTCAATGTTTGTAAATCACTTTTCTAACCCTGTACTTTTTTTTTTTTTTTGTACTTCTTTGTACCCTGTGCTTTGCCAACCGAACACTAAATGGCATAGTTTTTGCTTTTGTCTGCCTATTGATTTTGGTCCTCCATCACAACACATATAGTATAAAACATCCTAAAAATAATTCTAAAAATGTTTCGATCACATAAAAGTTTTCCCTTTTTTTTTACTGAAAAAAAAGGAAGGAAAAAATAACAGTCTCTCTCACACACAAAATCTTTTGCAACAGAGCTCCTAAACATGAACTTCTTATTGGCATTGTGCTTACTCAGAGCCGCGTGGCCTGTAGTTTACCTCACAGAGTGCAACGTTTGGAAAAGAGACAACTGTGTGAGGTTTAGTAAACAGCCACAATAAAATTGACGCCATCCTTTGCACTCTTCAATGATGTCAATTTTGTTCACTACTTCATCTACTATATTCACACGGTATTTACTTGATTCATGAAGATATTCAACAAACCTCTAATCTATATCTCTATGTTTTTTTCTTTTCTCACAGTATTACACAGCATGTTTACACTTTTTTAAATTCAGATTTATGGTTGTATTTGTGAACACTAACAGTCTTTGATCTTGTTTTCAGAATGCAAACCAACAATAAGACATCATTGGCTTGGTTTTACAAATGCAGAAAAATTAAACATGGTTTGAAAATCTGTTTTGATCACATATTGCCCCTGGAGGTAGGTGAATCAATTTAAATCTTGGAAGTCCTTTGTAATGTTCTCTTTTGTCTACATGCTCCATGAGGGTTTCTTTGTTGTCTACACGTTGGCCTCTGCATTGGTCAGGTTAGAGGTCGGGCTTGTTGGGTTCGGGGGGTTAACGGGCTCCGTTGGGCTAGCTGGGTTGGGTGGTGGGCTGGTCGGGCTGACAGTTGTGGTGGT
>CAFUXE010000677.1:569204-618136 GCA_903364295.1 Serranus cabrilla
TTAAAAGTGCCTGTGACCTGGAAATAATGTCATGTTTGACTTCATATTTTGTAGATATAAAGGCAAACTAGTATAATCTGGAGGTTTTAAATGTGTCAGAGAAAACAGAGCATGTTGTGGTGGAAAGCTGGACTACAGGGAAGTTGTATCATGCAACATGTTTTATTTAAATTTGATTTATTTATTTATCCTTTTTGTTTCTTAGCCAGGAAGGTCCCATTGTGATCCAAGATCTCATCTAGGGATTCCTGGTCAAGGGAGCAGCGCAATCAGTTTCACATAAAGAAACAATTTCACATGTTAAAATGCATAACATTAAAGCAACACAAGGGAGATATCAGAGGAGAAGACATACTATTGCTAACCATAACATATTCTGCATGAGTCAAGGATTATGTGGAAACAGTGACAAGTTTCCTCCCTCCCCACGTTAACACTTTGATGGCGTACATTTCAGAAAATCAGTCTTGGGTTGTAATTCCAAAACAACAAGTTAATTCTGCAGGTGAATATTTTCTGCAGCACGGTTTGCACCACAGGGTCAACAACTAGCTCATCAAATATTGCACACCTGAGAAACCACTGCAGAAAGGGAGACAGCCGTTTCAGTGCACATCAAACGCGTCTGCGTCAGGGAAAGTGTGGGCAGTGAAGGGAGACGAAGGGTCCATCATCAGCATTACCAAATAGTGGGGAGCCAAGACATGGAGCTCTTTAAATGCAAGCTTTGACAGAAGCCTGCAATCCTTTCTCACCACACTGCCCCTGCTAATCCTCTCCATTCAACCACATCACTATGGAAACTGACTGGATGTCTCACCCTTGCTGTCGAACTTGGACCATGCAGTCATGTCGGCCACTGACATGGAGGTTGTGCCGTTAAACGCCGCCTGATCACCGTTCCACAACATGCCTCCATGCTGAGACATTATTGGCTATTAGTGGCTGCCATGTTGATGCAGGACCATTGGGTTAATGTGCTTTAAAAATCCGGAAGACTGCTCCAGAAGAGACAATAAGCCCAAAGCTGTGCAGGAGTAAGCACCTCAGCCTTTAAAAGAAAAACTTAGCTGTAAGGTGGGGGTTTGAGGTGGATGGAGCAAATTTTCATATTCCTGCGCCTGCTACCTATTTCATTTCTTTGCCTTTCCTCTGGCAAAATTGCAGGAGAATATTTGTCATGGTTTTAAAAGGTTTATCAGCTTCAAAGCTGAGGGAGCTGGTCGTCCAACCCATCAGTGAGACCACGCAATCCTTCCAGCACTGACAAGAATGGGTTAGAGCATGTGGACAAAATTCCCCAGCTAAGCTCCCAATTCAGAGCTTTAACATAAAGCTTGGAGAAGCAAATTTGCATTTGCCATTGACGTCAGCTTTAATCCATCCCAAACCACTTCTTCAACCCCCTCAACATCTTGGAGAAGAGCTTCAGTAATTGCTAATTACAGGGAAAAATTGTTACAATCTCCAGCAGCATCAGTCAGGTCAGCGCGAACACTGGTAGCCTGAGATAAGCTGGAGTCGGCAGGAGACCGGAGCTCACAGGTAGACACAACCTAAACATCGGCTCCACGCCACAGCAACCTAATCACACCAACATTTATTTTGCTTTGCTTGCTATTTTTCATAAGAATGTCAAATTCATGCCCAGAACATGAATTGGGTGAGTTTTTGTACCAAAGCATTGGGGTACAGTCCATCATGTGTTCCTCAAATACCTGAAACGATATCTATTTGCTGCATTGTTACGTCCACCAAGGACGTTATATGTTCGGCCAAGGAAGAAACCATAATTTGACTTTTGTTAAAAAAAAAACAAAACATGGAGTCTTTACACTGCTTATTATGTCAAAGGTATAAAACATGGAAAAGTAGGACATCCTTGTGTTGGAGCTTCTCCCATGTGTTCAGGATTTGTTTTTGGCTAACTTGCTCCAAACCATCAATTAATGATGTCAGGTTTCAACCCAGTATTTGTCATAATGATCTAATTTCAGAGCAAAAAATATGATCTGATGAAAATCCATTTTTTTATTCACTTGTCATTGGTGTTACTTTGTAGACATCTCCCCAAACACTGCCAAGAGTCTTAAACTTGTTTTTTCTTGGCCTGATCTACAACATCTGACAATAAATGCATTACTTTTATCAACAAAAAGAAAACTGTATAGAAAGGGTTGGATTAGAAATTGGATGATTATCATAAAAAGTTAAAAAAAAAAAAGTAGTTTTTTTTCTCCATAAACTTCCCCAGAATTAAACTACAAATGCTGAACTATGAAATAAATAAATTATGACCTTGATAAATGATTCACAAGCAATTTGTTCTTACAAATTCACATCTAGTACTGCAACAATCAACACTATTTTAACATTTATGAGGGTGTGTTACGACCAACTCATCTGTTGCTGAATCGTGTTGTGTTGACTCTATCTTCTCATGTAAATCTTCACATGCCTTCAGTAGAAAAGCCCTAATGGAATATCTGCACATGTGCTAAAACACTGAATAATTAGGGAACTTCAGTTTTTCCAGTCCACCCATTGCTTTATGCTTGTGGTGAATCTGATGCTCTCTAAATAAAATGTGGTTTGCTTTGTACTGTTTACTGCACCGTGGGGAGACATGGGAGATCATGAAGGAAATAAGTGAGACAGAAACAGCAGCAAAAGCATAAATCCAGAAAGTTTGGGGTTTTCTGTGGACAGTTTTTCTAAAATCCAGTTCACAGGCTTCACTAACCTGCTCGTCAGGAGACATTGGGTGCACCTGTGATGTTCCCTCAGCTGACAGCAATCAGGCAGCTGGGAGGATATATAAGGAGGTTTCAGCTCCTGCTCACTTTGTGGTGAATTATCAGAGAGCCAACACCATCAGTTGGTTTTCTGTGTTTTTGTTTGTGATTCTTTCTTTTGGTCAGTTACCATGCACTTTATTTCCACCTGGTCCAGTGACTCCCACTTCCCCTTTCTCCTGAGTCCAGTTCTTTAGTTTGTCTTCATATCATTTTGATAGAATCAGTGGGAGGTTGTGGGGAGTTTTAGTCTCACGTCACCTTATTGGAACCCACAAGGCCAATTTTTCTTTGGGTCATATTGTAATTTGTGCAGTTTTTGTTAGTTTCCAAACCAGCGACCACTGTCCTTCAGGCTTTGTTTCCGGGGAAACATAACAGTTGAAGTCAAGTTGACAAATTAGCAGCGAATAGTTGTGTCCATCAACAAATTTCAAGATAAAATCCTGTCCACAGAAAACCCCAAACTTTCTGGATTTATCCCACTTCAGCCTCCACTAGGGGAGACCCATGACTTGCCAGTCTTGCTTGTGTGCTTTTGCTGCTGTTTCTGTCTCACTTATTTCCTTCATGATCTCCCATGTCTCTCCACGGTGCAATAAACTGTACAAAGCAAACCACATTTTATTTAGAGAGCGTCAGATTCACCACAAGCATAAAGCAGGGGTGGACTGGAAAAATTGAAGTTACCTAATTATTCAGTGTGATAAGTGTTTTAGCACATGTGCAGATATTCCATTAGGGCTTTTCTACTGAAGGCATTGCAGAGTTTCAGGGATTTTGGACATTTGTCAACATCTATTTTCTCTTTGCTTTAAAATACTAACTAATACCTGGAGGTTTAAATCTATTTTCTGCAGGTTCTGTGTTGCCTTACATGTAAATAGCAACTTAATTTTGTTAAACAGGACTGTGAGACCTTTTTTCTGCTGCTAGTGAATAATATTGTGTGGCCTCCACCAGAGCAGGAAAGTTTTGGTGCGTTTGCATGAAAGGACAAATGCATTAGACTAAGAGGTGGAAAAATTTAAGTATGCAGGATAAATGCAAAAGCCCAAAGCCATTTTGGGGGCAGAGAAATGCATTCACACTAAAGCTGCAGAAACTGACCTTTTGATTTCAACTACATTTTCTTTCTGGTATGTAACTAGAGACAGAGTGAATTTATGCTATTTAACCTCTTGCACTGTGTTGGATTAACGAACATGCATCGAAGTTTACTATACGAGAGAAGCCGTGCAGACATGTTAATTCACTGCTATCACTGTGTGACATGACATGCATGACGACAAACCCAGAGGTTGTATATTGCGTGCCACAAGCCTGATGGTGTGTGTTGGTGTATGTATATCATCCACATCTACTGATGACAGATGAGCTTGTATAACAAATGCCATATATGTGTGTGTGTGCATGCTTGTTGTGTGTTGCGGGAGAAATGTGAATGACCACCGCAATGCAGGAGCAGTGTGATGCAACACCTCCAATGTATCCATCTCCTAAAATGGGACAGATGCATGAGCAAGAGATGAAGTCACTTAATTTAGTTGTTGGCAATGGCATCAGGAAACATTGACCTTTCGTTGGTTCCTTGAGGCCAATATGTGAGTCACATGACATGCCGGATATTTACAGTGCCTCCTGTCACTGGCCTTGTCAAATCACAGCACACTTCACTGAAGCCTAGTAGGCCCTAGGCTGGACTTCAGCTACGCAGACAGATGCAAAGGTGTTTTTTTTTTTTTCCTGTTTTAGCCCGAGCGTACTGCAACCCCGAATAACACGGAAGAACACGAGGGCATGAAGGGACGTGCGTGTGTGTTTGTGACAGTTTGTGTGAGTGTGTTTGCACATGAAAGCAGGAGAGAGAGAATGAGACACAGACTGTCTGCAGGACCAATGAATTTCAGGCCAATTTATCTTATGAATGAGCCTCTGGAGGGCATTCATCCCCAGACAGTTCAAAGAATTGTATAACAAATAAAACTGTACTTCTGGACCCACATCTCGCAGAGGGCAAAGATGGAATCGTCCAAAGTGCCATCAGATGGTATTCTCTCTCTCGCTGTTTGACTTGTTAGATTAAACGAAGTAATGCATGCAATGACAAAATTAGATGTGAATCAAGCTCTGCTGGAGTCCATGACTCTTCATCATTTTGAAACTGCGAGCATGGATTTTTTTTTTTTGATTTAGGGTTGTATGAGGTACTTGTCCATAGTCAGTGTATTACCTGGCGTTTGGAGAAGCAGGTGGGATAACCGACCAGGCAGCAACCTCACGGTCTGAGCAGTGAAGCAAATGGGGAAGTGCCTTAAGGCTGCATCCTTTCAAAAGTCCAGCAGGGGTCAAACTGTCGGCTGCAAAAGAAGTCCAGTCTTATCTTTTTCTAATAGGACTGGACTGCAAAATAAGATTACTTCTCACCTTGTTTTTTCCTCGAAAAAAATTCTTGTGGCAGGATTATGGTCTCAATCGCTAGTCTTCTAGCGATTGAGACCGTTGAAAAGAAGATTTGGGGCGTGCAACCATTTGATTGACAAGGCGAGTGCAATGTCTCAGGCAAATCCACCCATAGACCCACCCCTCCCTCCCCAGTCCTAACAGGCTTTCTTCTGGTTTTAAAAAACAAAGATGGTGATGGACTTAAAGCAAGATGGCGATTGCTGTGGCGCCGAACTCGGAGCTTTAAATGAGCAGTCCACAAACCAATGGGAGACGTCATGTTGACTTTATCCATTATTTATATACAGTCTGTGAGTACTGCGAAGGACGGGAGCAGCAGCAAAGATATTTTAGGAATCCTAAACAAATCTATATCAGATACGTGTATGCTTTATCTTGCTGTCAGACAGCACTATTTAAGTTTGCATGGGGGAACTGAAGCTATTCTATGCACTCACCAAATTCACCAGACTCCATTGACAAAAATGGGAATTTTACCTTGCAGAACACAGTGGTTGCTTGTTATCGTGTGCCACTGGTGAATCCAAACTAACCCTTTAAAACACAAGTGACAAAACAAATACAAACAATAAATGATAACTGCAGTAGTAGACCAGAAACTCTTATGTTCTGCACGATAAAATGACTGTTTTTGTCAGTGTCAGTGCTGCCCTGTTAGCAGCGCTTCACTCAGCTTCCATGTCGGTACACCTGCCTGCTGTAGGTAATACACTGACTGTGGACAAGTACCTCATACAACCCTACTTCAATAAATCCAACTATCCCTTTGTGTAGACAGAAATATAAAAAATCTTCTGTTGTAGCAGATCTCACAGTCTGACATGCCTGTACTTGCTGCCAAGGCTGAACTAGTTGGCAGTTTTACATCTTGGTCGCCCCAAATGCCAGCATTAAGGAGACCAATAAACAGGGTAGCTTTATTTTCATTTCCTTATTTCTCGCCAATTTCCTTTTCGGTCCAAACAGCCAAAACCAAAATAGAACTGATAATTTGATTGGGATGGGTTACTTTCCTCTTTTGCATTCCAGTTTCTCAGTGTAGGCAGATTACATTGTTCTATTGTGACATAGAATCTAGCCTGGTGCAGCATCAATGCTCACACAGTCTCCCAGTTACAGAGACGTTTCAGAACATTTCCTCTTGAACACATCACAGAGCACAGATCAGCACTGGCCAACAGCAAATACCAGGACAGAAATACAGTAGCTTTACCCTGCTAATGAGAACAAAAGTATACAGTCATGCTAGCTGCTCTGTGAGGCTGCACAGCACTCAGGCACAGTGAAGCTTTCAGCTGAATGCTAAATGCTCAATGAAAACTTTTACCTTCTGCTGATGCTTGTTGAAAAGTCAGGGTCCTAAACAGCAATAGGAATCTTGGATAACTGTAGTAAACATCATGGCAGTCTGTCCAGTGGTTGTCCAGGCATGTCACTAAGAAACAACCTTAAATGTCGACCTCATGGTGGTGCTAGAGGGAAAGTCAGAGCACCAAAGTCACAGTGGTGCCCCCAGAAATGTTTCATAGGGGCGGCCAGATGGGGCTGCAGAAAATCTTGTGGTGGCACAAGCCATTACTGAATTTCAGGAATTCTATTCTGCTGTTGTAGTATAAAGGCTAGTTTAAAACAGTATCACTATGAGACTAAAGGAATCACATGCTGATTAGTGCTTATGCTTAGTCAATGGTTCATTTTACTAGTTAGGCCTCTGTGAATTTCATAGAATAATACCAGTGAATTTAACACATTGCGTTTCACAGAAATCCTGTTTTAATGTTATATTTGTATATATCGTACTGAAAAGCACTTTGTAACTTTATCAATAAGTGCTTTATAAATAAAGTTTATTATTATTATAAATCTGATTATGTGTCAGCAAGACTGATGGGTCCAATGGCTTGGTGTGGCTAAAAATTTAGGATAAATGTTGTTAAAATATACTTGACAAAGCAAATAACCACTTACTGAATGGGTCACATTATATAATGGTTTCCATATATATATATATTGGAATGTCCCGCTTTGTAGGCTCTGCATTAGTCGTTTGCTGGCCTCACTCATTGAAAGACTAACTTTCCCGTTCAAAAGCAGGAATAACAACAACCCCCTTCGTTCTCAGCCAACCACAGGTGTGCTACTTCCTGCAACTCACTGTCATAGGTGGCTGACATGAAAGACAAGCTTCACAGCTTCTAAGCTGACACCGTGTTCCCTTCACTGAACCTCTGGAAACCTCAGAGCTTTCTAACCTAATTTTGTGTGAACTAGAGTACTGTCTCTGAACAAGAAACACATTTAATTTATTTAATGCTGAATAATTTCCAATGTTAATGTTGTAATATAATGCACTCTATTTTATTCCTGCCTTGAAAGCCAACGTTTTCTCATCATCATAAGGTAGAATCTCAGTGCAGGAATGTGATACTCCAACTTTGATTTTGCTCAGCCGGCTATCTGAAAAGTTTCTCTCAATACAGTAAAACTTTTCAAATGCACTAATGCTGAATTTACACCGCTGTTCATTTTATTTAGGAATGTCTTAAACATTGTCAGAGACCCTGAGGGCTTGCAGATCCCATTTCAGAGAGCTGCTATTTGAAGGGAAAAGGAGAAGGCAGAGACAAATCCAAAATGGGTGTGTGTGCACGCAGGGAGAATTTTTACCAAGACAGGAAACTCTTTTCATGGGCTACAATTATAAGGGCTTAAAAATCCAAGTGAATGTATTCAATCATTGTACTTGGTTCATACATAATATGACCTCCTGTGGTGCACTGATATCATTTAATATTTAAAAATACTGAAAACATGTCTAGATGAATAGTTAGCACAGTAGCTACTTATTAGCACTCGCACAATATTAATTATTGAGCCAAAATAGAACGAATTTACAGGCATTTTTCTTATTTCCCTCAACAAATCCACTATTATTTTTTATTTCTTGCAGCAAATGCTACTGCAAAGCGTGTTCGATGATAAATCTCAGCACACAATCTTGACCGCTCCTTTTGCTGCCACATAGAAGAAACACATTTCCTCTCTTGCTTGAAGGGAACTTCTCCTGCCATATATCTTAGAGGAAATCTTTTCTGGGTGTCTCATACACTATTATAGAGGTTGGAGGGGCGGGGGGGGAGGTGGGTTCGGGTAGAAAGGGTGGTAGGCGACTTGGTGGTCCAGTGGACTGGAAAACGCTGCCCCCTGGCAGAGAGTTAGTGCGCGGCTCTATCGGCGCTGGAGCTAATGTGGCCACTGGCTCATTAGAGCTCTGATGTAAGGAACACTGCGTAACTAACGCCAAGTGCCTCAGCGCAAAAGAGTTTCAGAAAGAAACCACTGAACGCAGTGAAGCAAAGTAACGAGTACCCTCTCCCTCATCTCTAAAGATAAATCCCTCAATTTGGGTTAGACATTGTCACTGATCAGAGATCGGGCTGCTCTGATAAAGCACTCAGTGGACAGGCAGAGATGCTTTTATGGTGAAAAACACTGTGTGTCATTCAGTCACATGCAGAGCATTCACCGGCTGCCACAACAGGAGCTGCTGACAGGTTGGTCATCAATGAAAGGAGAGAGAAATGGATAGAAAGAGAGGAGGGGAGGAAAGAATAGAGAGAAAGAAAGGCTGGCAGGCTCTGCTCCCCTCTGCTCCCCTCCTCCCCTCGGCAATCAAGGAGGTGAGGACACAGAGGGGAGGAGGAGGAGAGAGCACAGGACCTATGCTTCAAGCTCAGCTGCACGTCAACCCAATCATTAAATCGCACAAGTATTTAAATTGACATGATGTATGCTGTGTATAGTAGTAGATCTTCACAAATGTAGTCCAGCTGATTCAGTCCTGCCAGCATGAGATGTTACACCTCGGGCATTCTGACATATTGCGCACTTGGATTCCACAATGTTTTTCTGCAGGGAAAGATTTTGGTTGCTGATGGAAATTCAGCTTTTCAAATAACAAGCCAGTCAGATAACTATTATTATGTTAAGCAGGATTCACAAGCGCAACGTGCAGGCTGGTGCAACTTCAAAACATTTCACATAACCTGGTTAAAAGCAGGACTAAAATAATTAAAAGCAGTGTAATCCAGTGTTCAACCTGAGACGTGAAATGCAATCATCTGGACTTGGGGATTTAGTTAATTTGCATGAATGGTTCTACAGCACAAATAACCACTGTTAACCCTAATTGTGACCCTCACGTGCGTATGCAATTTTGATGTGAGCATGTATGCGTATAAGAGGCAAAGAATGGAAAATAATACAGTCACTCTGAGGACAAAATGTGGTGGCAGGGACGCAGAGAGGGAGGTGGAGGGGGAAATAGCCCCGCTCATCTCCTCTCATTTTCTGCCCGCTTCTACCCAGCAGAGTTTCTATGGCAACCCCTCAAAAAGCGGTGTGCGGTGAATTGTGGATTTGAGATGCGCTGTCTGATTGCGCTGTGTGGAGGAGATGGCTGGCTCTTTCGTCAGCCTTCCTCTGTAAGAGGAAATTGGTGGAGAGCTCCAATGAAACAGCACTCCATATGCTTTCTTTGATGTGTGTGCCAGTCTTTGGTACTACGACATGTGTGTGTGTGGGGGTGTGTGCATGCGTGCGTGTGTCTGTGCACGCTCATGGAAGCTTTACATTAGAATCTAGTGCCCCCTGCAGAGCTGCTCGTCACTCTTGGCACCCAGCAGACTGCACTCAGCTCTCCAAATGAATCTGTCTGGCTGACCATGTAGACTCATCAGTATGCTTTGGGTTTCAGCTGATGGAGCCGGTGCCATTGATGACGATTAATTTCTGCTCTGAATTCCAACAGAAATGTACAATAGAGTGCGGTGTGTTTTGATTACGAAATTTTGACGAATGACAGAGGAAACACACATCGAAAAAGCAGCACAACATCTCATTTATCCTCATGGCTCCCGCTCACATCCCCTTCCCACGTCCCCGCCTGTCTCTTTCCATGTAGGCTCTACCTTTGCATGTGACTGATGTGCACTGATGTGAGGTCTTTGTCAGGAGGACTGCCTCTGTATCTGTGTTAGAGTAGGACATGTATGTTCAGTGTGAGCTCTCTCCCTCTCTCTGAGTGGCTGTATGATGCCTGTAAGCTGTGCCAGTCCCCATTAGCATCCCATTATAAACCAGCATGATCACTCGTCACTTAGAATGCCTGCCACAGCATGCTCTCTCTGTGTGTGTGTGTGTGTGTGTGCATGTGTGTGTGTCTCTGAGCTTTATGTGAGCGCACGTGTGTGAACGTGTGTGTGATTCACACTGTCAAGTGATTGAGATGGCCTTGTTTCAAAAGAACATGAAAAAAAAATGCTGCAAAGTCTTGCACTGTGTGCAATTCAATTTAAATGTGTCTGCAAGTGTTTGGTTTGTTTGACCCAGATTTCTCACCTACCCCACTGTTGATAAATTGGATATCCGGAGGCAGGCTTGCGCAACAATTTAATTTAGTCGATATATAGCGAACAGCACCCTCTGCTGACTTCATCTGTGTTGCACATGAGGGTGAAGGATTGAAATCCTCATGAATCATGTAAAGAGAGAGTGTGAGCTGTGTTCTTCATCAGCTAAATCTATGTTTGATTTTAGTATCATTGTGCATTTAAAAAATCATATTTTTAAAAAATATAAGTCTGGTGATATATTTTGTTTATTTGCCCTGAATACAGTGGAGGAATAAAATAGATTTTTTTTTTCTGGTGCTCCAGTCCAATGCTGTAACAATCAGACACAAATTCTAATTCACTTCCACTGTGTTGGGGTAGAGACTTGTTAGTAAACTGGACATGAGCCAAAGTAAAAAATAAAAAAGTAACGGTCAAATAAACTGATATATGTTCGAGAATTCACTTTACTCATAAATTTGCTTTTTATGCATTATTTGATGCTATAAAACATGTGTGCAGCATCATGATTGACTGGCTATACAAGACTAGATGTAGCCAATTTGTTACACAGCTATAGTTCTAGTTATGTGAGAGATAAAACATGAGAGAAAAGTATTATAGTTATATGAAACATATTTTGCATATTTGAGTAATAGAATTATTCGATTAAATTACAGTGGATGATCTATCATAGATTAAACAATTAAAATATAGTTAATTCAACTATGAAGGCTTTTATTAAGTACAATGTATCATGATGATTTAACTTCAATTAATCTGCAAACTTTTCACAGACCCCAGGCAGAGTGCCTCAGACCCCTGAAGGTCTCCGGACCCCACTTTGAATCACTGCCTTAAACCATGGCTGCATTCCATTTATGTGTCGCGGGTCCAGGGCCCTGGTGTCGTACGAGGGCATGGCTTACCAGAGGCCTTAAATGGAATGGAACCATCATTAATGTTATTACTTACACCTGTGCTTTTCCTACTATGACAAGTCACCGTGTCTTTACTGCACGTTACTGTATGACACCTTCCTCTGCTGTGACTCCACAGATCTGCCCTCCTTCTCTCTCCTCCCTTCATGGTCTGCTGGCTGTGGTCTGCCTCTATCCCGTCCTGGCCTCCAGCCTCCACCTCCTCTACCCCCCCTCTGCCCCGCAGACACACACACGCGCTCACAAAACCTCCTGAGCCCTCTGCGTCTCTGGTCCAGGTCTAGAGGAATGTTGAGTGTCTCTATAGCCCCCTCCCTGGAGATTAGGCTTCACCGTGCCCCCCTCACTTCATTCCATTCCAGAGTATGCCCCCTAAGAGCTGCTGCATTTTTATCTGAGCCCGGTGATTGTGACAGATTGGCCAAATGACACACATACACAAACACACAGCCGTGGACACACGCCGAGGCACAAACAGAGGGGAGGCTGGTCCGCCTGGGGAGGGACCAGACAGCGCCAGGCTCCAGCTATAAAACCCTCCCAGGATGGGGCCAGTGTCCTGCCCTGAGCTGGACAGTACCTCCTTCCTCTGTGCCAGGACGCCGTCAGGACAGGCAGCAGACAAGCCTCCAACATGAACGACATCTACAAGGCAGCGGTACGTCCTCTCACATCTCATACAGCTGAAAGTGTGCAGTTGGCTGATGAAATGATTTCAGTTTGTTGGATGCTCATCAAAAATCTGTGTGTGAATTAAATCTGGCATGAGAGTGATGTTGTTTTGGATCACAAACCATAATCCCTAACATCTAACGTTAGTTAATGACACAGGATCAGTGATTTATAATATATATATATACTCTACATTTATTCCGTCCTATTTAAATGGCCGTTGTCTATGATATTCTGTGTATTTGTTCATATAAAAACAGTCCCCCATCAATTTGTTATCTGACATTACTTGAGTGGCTGACAAATCTCTGTTGATGCAGCTTGCGCAGCACATCGCCCCCGTCACCAGCTGATGTCAAAACAGCCTTGACGCCATATACGTCTCTAGATGTTCTCCTGCTTCAGCCCTATCAGAGCTGATAGGAGCCACTCAGGAGGTCACTGACAGGACAGGTCCCTGGTCCGCATCATGCTGCTTCATTCATGACTTGAAATGGAACAGTCCCACTTCACATGGCTAATTTTGGTCAATTGCTCAGACGCTTTTGCGTCCGTGGTTCTCTGGTGCCAGAAAAGGGCTTCAGGTTTAGATAAACCCCCCACGGCTGAATTCCAGCATTATCTGTGAGCCCGAAAGCTGTGTGGCTGTCTTTCCACCTCCGCCCGTATGGTCAGCCGGCTGTCCCGTCCACTCACATCCCAAGTGAGCAGTGCAGCTGAGACAGTAAAAACACACACAGGAATGCACATTACATGTGTTTGTTTAGATGGATTTTTTCATATATCAACACCAGAGAAATGTGTGTGTGTGTGTGTATATATATATACTGTATATGTGTGTCTGCGTGTGTGTGTGTTTAATTTATAGTGGACGACAGACAATAACTCTTACATAAGCAGCTGTCTCCCTCTCTCATTCGTGGTAGCTTTTCCAGGATTACTGTTCCATTGTTGGTCCAGATCCACAGCTATGCTAATTTAAAGCACTGTGTATTGTGTCCTTTATCTGTGGTTCCTGATCCTGTCTGTTTATTTTTAACTCCTCCTCTTACTGGCTCTCACATATGATGTATAGGTTCTGTGTTGTGTCAAGGAAGGCCCAGTGTGAGGGACCAAAATATTGCTGTTGTTTATTTTAAAGTTATCAAAACAGATATGGATCATCTATTCCAGAGCCTTTATCTGATTTGTGAAAATGAAACACTTCTTAAGCAAATATGGCTTTTTGAGCATCATAACTAACTGCATAACAATGTAAGCGTGACATACAAATTAAAACTGACTCTAACTTGTAATTGGTACATACAGTGCAATCAGGTAACCTAAATCTTTTTGAACTTTATTCTTGCAGGTTGAGCAGCTGACGGACGAACAGAAAAATGGTGCGTAAATTACAAAGTATTCAACACCGTGCACGTGTAATAACTAAGGGTGCCACAATTCACTTAATCTAGATTAGATTTGACTCCTGATTTTAAGGTCACGATTTGATTAAAGCTCAAGAGATGATTGGTTTTATACCCTGGCAATTATCTCTCACAATTTGAAAGGCTACATGGTACCAAAAGAGATATGGCTGCCATATTGTTTTGAAATCTACCACACTAAATTTTCGGCAGTAATAACTCTCATAATAAATCTCTTTAGGCATGCATCAAAATGTCCCAAAACTTATTTTTCCCCCAAATATGAATCAATCATGTTATCATCTGCAGAAAATGTTGAAACCTTGTTTTAGAAGTGTGACTTACCCTATTCCTGTCACACCACATTCGTTGATAATAGAGTTTTGTTTGCTTGTTTGGTGTTGCAGAGTTCAAGGCCGCCTTTGACATCTTCGTACAAGATGCGGAGGACGGCTGCATCAGCACCAAGGAGCTGGGGAAGGTGATGAGGATGCTCGGCCAGAACCCCACACCAGAGGAGCTGCAGGAGATGATTGACGAGGTGGATGAAGACGGTAAATAAAAAACACAGCTGCGCTACAGTACAAGAAACGAAATGACTGGTTGATTGTTGTTGACCTCTTCTTCTCCACGGAGCAGCTGGCGGCTCCATCATTGCACAATCATGTGGTGCAGACAAGTGCAGTTCAAACACTCTGAACTTAATGTCAAATGATAGTCAAGGGTCTTACATATGATAAGATGTGTCAGGCTGAATTAAAGGGATATGTGTATCAGATGATGCACAAGTCATTAAAAATTTTCTGCGTGACCTAATGATGAAAATTAGCATCTTGGATTTGTTTGATTAAGCTTCAATTTATATGTCATGTAATGCACATAAAGAGACATTTTAAATCTGTATTTATTTTGTCATACAAATGTACAGGTGTGTTACAGTAAATTCAGACTTAATGGTCATAGATTCATAAATTGGGCCTTCAAAGAGAACATTGGAGTTCTTTTGGGTCTGTGATATAAAACTCTATCCAGTGTAAGGATGTGATGAAGTGCATTGTGTGTACGCAGGGAGTGGCACGGTGGACTTTGACGAGTTCCTGGTCATGATGGTGAGATGCATGAAGGACGACAGCAAAGGGAAGTCAGAGGAAGAACTGGCAGAGCTGTTTCGCATGTTTGACAAGTGAGTTTTGTTTATCCCTGTTGCATGTTCGTCCCATTAAATTATAAAAAATTGACTCAGCAGTTCACTCGCACAATTATATAACGAAAAAGATACTGTACACTTAATAACAGACTTGACAAAGAATCTACACTAAGATTGTGCTATCATCTGAAAATCACTACAGACTAGCAATCAAATCCTCCATAATGGTTTTCCAGCAAAGTATGCTTCCCGTGTGCAATTATGTGTACTGACAAAATGCCAAGTAGCTCCGCAGAGTACAGCATGTAGTCTTCTCCATAATCCTTTTTGACAGCACCGAATATTTCAAACACCCACTCCATGTAAGCCAGACACCTCGTCTGAGCATCAAAGAACCAACTTTTTTTTTTTTCCTCTCACAATGATGGGTCCCAAACACTTGAATGCAAGATATGATCAGTCACATGTCACACACAAACACACCACCTCCTCCACTGCCATCTGGGAAGCTTAACTCAGGTTTGTTCTGTGCATTAATATATTTTACTCCTTTGATTGTGCAGGAACGCAGATGGTTACATTGACCTGGATGAGCTGAAAATGATGCTGGAATCTACAGGAGAGGCAATTACCGAGGACGACATCGAGGAGCTGATGAAAGACGGGGACAAGAACAACGACGGCAAAATTGACTACGATGGTGAGGAATTTAAAATGTGTTAAAGTGTTAGAAGACATGCGGTGAAACACTTATCATGCATTACTCACTCCATCAAAAGACATTCCTGATAAGACATCTGCTCCATAAAGGAATCTTGTTGCGGTATATTTGCTAACTGGCTCTTCCTTCTTTCCACAGAGTTCTTGGAGTTCATGAAAGGAGTGGAGTAACCCTGAACAAGAGAAGATCCAGAGTGTTATTTTTGTATTTCTCTGTGACTCCACGGTCATCTGTGGTAAAACTGGAAGCTCACTTGGATGCCGCTTATAGAAACAATGGAACGACTTTGCAAGATTCAGTCGAATACTGTAGCTTAATGTTTCTGTATTTTTCTACCATCTCTTGCATCGTTGTAAATACAGTTTGTAACTACTTTTGGTGCCCATGTATACAGAATTTGTGTAAATGTATCCAAATTACTTATATTTTCTATGGAAGCCACATAGTGTATCAGTTTGGCTGCTCAAAATATCAACTTTGTGTTTGTTTCCGACTAAATCTTATCTCTAAGGTGCCACAGCCGGTTTACAGATCTTCTTATTGAGAGGCTGATATTGTTTAGCTGGGAAGGAAATGTAAATGTCCAGAAAGCAGAACATAGGCAAGACTGTTGATACAACTGCTACACTAAAATCTTTGAGGCTCATCATGAACTCATTAGAAGAATGTCCTGGATCCAGTTTGTAAACTGTACATGTTCTGAACTGCACATTGTATACATTTCTGTAAAGATAGCCTCAGGACTTTTTATCCCCCTCTCATGCTCCTGGAGCGTCTGCATATTTCTACATGAAAAGTCTGTTTGGAATGTGCGGTCATGTAATAAACAAGATGCATTTGTCAAAGCAGTCCCACTGTCAATATTTCTTTTTTTTTTTACAATCACATAATTTCAATTTCATCTTAATATTCACAGGGTTTAAGAATCCTGAGAGGTGTTTGGCTTGTTGTTGACGTGTTATTTACTCCTGTGGTCAGAGCTATTCAGTGCTTTTGTTATTGGGAAGCAAACAACTCTTCGTTTACGATCTCATTCCTGATTTGTCTGGCTGGTCTTTGGATTTCACAGGCCGATCACATGCTTGCCACTCTGCCCTGCAATGCTGTTTACACAGCAAATAAACAAGCACAAAAAGGCCTGAAATATCAATGACACAACACCAAAACAAGAACTGTTTGTGTGAAACTGTGCAGTCTACCTTAAATTCTGATTTATCTGTGTAATTTGTATTCTATAGTGGCTCTTGTCTCCAGCATGTGAACTATTCACATTGTTGCTGTGTAAGTATCTAGTTACACAGTCTATTGAGACAGGAGCTATTTATGTCTAATCATGTTAGTGCCCATGTTAGGGGATCTGGATTGACCGACACCAGTTGACAATCAGATGCCTTTGTCCTTATTAAGAATGCTATTTATCTACAAAGGGATAACAATCTATTGTTGAAACAGCTTTAATTCTGACACACGTGCTTGCACATCGTACAATGAAATATCTGGGTCAGAGATGAACGTTTCTTTTCATAGCAACAGCGTTTAAATTCTAGAATAAATATATATGAGTTTTTGAATTTTGTTGAGACATTTGAAGGGATTTCTCAACAAAACAATCCAAAAATATCTTCACAGCAGCCTGAATTTTTCTGTCAGTCTTGTAAAACATCATTACCAGGTGAACAGGCTGCAGATTTAGTAGCAGGGGAGTCATGCAGTTAGCACTGTGGCCACTTGATGTCAGCAGGAAAACACAGTCTTATGTTTGTTTGGCTCAGTTACAGGAATCAAAAGATGAGGAGATTTCATGGCACGGCTGCACTCTTTCCAAATACAGATAATTCTTACTCACCAGTCTATTAAAACACATAGATAGATCCAGTCAGGATAAAAAAGGGGTTGCTGATTTAGGATGCTATTTGTTAATCTCTAAGTAGTTAAAATAATCTTTGAAAATGAGCAAAAATACACCATTATAATATTTGAAATAATAATAATACATTCTGATTTCCAAGCTAAATGATTGGATGTTGATTTATTCTATACACAAAATGAATATATTTTTAAATGCCCCCATTGTTTTTAAATTGTGAGACTCTCCTACAGTTCTGTGATGTGAAATGGGATCAATTGTGTTCTGTGTGAGCAGGTGACGTCAGTGGCCTGACTGATGACAGCGTCCAATGGCCTCCCCACCTCCCTCCGTCTCATTCTGTGTCCCTGAGGGTCCTGTTAGCTCCATCCAGTCCTCATGGTCTGCGTTACTGATGGGATTTTAAACCCCAATCAGCAGAGAAACACAGCTGCTCTGCCAGACCAATCTCAGCAGTCTGACAAATATAACACACTACATCAACTGTAATGTCTCCGCTTCAGCTGCACTGCCCCCAAAATACTGCTCTGAGACCAAGTGTGTGGAAAAGATGTCATGTTAAAATTTGATTTGTTAGGTTTTTTTATCACACAGATTAGACTGCTCTGCTGCACAAGTTGTCTATAAGCTGTAAGCTGCCGTCTGCAGCGTGGACCGGGCTGAGTGGAGCTCTCCCCGCCATCAATGAAAGGCTGGGCAGCGAGCAGAGCAGTGTGTGAATGAATCTGGGGTGTGGCGCACTAGCAGCAAGTTGGGTGGAGAAGTGACGCAGTTACGTAAGACAGGCCTGATGACTCATGCCTGCTGTTATTAACACACACTGCGGTTATGAGCCACCTTTGGTTATGTGGATTTCAGGGACATATAAGCCACCATGACACTCACTTCCTCATCGTGTGTAACAGGCACGCCCCTGTAACACTGACCTCTGAAAGTGACTGAGATAGAGGGGATTTGCATAGGTAATAGTAAGCTATCAATATTATGTAACTGACTTCATTCAGTTTTATTCTACCAGCGTGTGTGTGTGTGTGTGCTGGGTGAAGCAGGTTATTCAGGCACATGGAGTCAGGCACATATGGGGCTGTATATAGTCCACACACACACACTGCTCCACTGTTTTATTGGTTTATAAATCACCCAACAGATCACACACGAGTCATGATCCACCATGAAATTGCCCTAAAACTATGTTACTAAGCTACGCCAACAGTGTGATGTTTTCATAACCTTTTTTCCCAGCTCAGTATGATTTATAGATGCATAAAATCCCCGGAAGAGTGAGGAATACCCCGGACACGGTTCAGACTTTGGAAGGCGTTAACTACTCATACCATCTTTCCGCGGCCCACGCAAGCAGACCTCATTCGAAGCCAGCAGGCTTTTGGGTTTAGAGGATTCCTGTTTTTCTTGCTTTTCTACATCACATGGTCTTGGATGTAGTCCAGAGCCAAATATCACAGCCTAATCTCTAATCGTCACCATTCACAATGACATGGAATACATGAATAGATGCTCCCAAAAATCTCCAGATCTATTGTGTGCTTTTATTCTTTTTTAGGTCATGTGAGAATGATTTCTCATGTTTGATGTTTAGGGGTAAAAGGATTATTTAATTCTGCCATTTATGAACAACATCCCCTTCTCCAAAAACAAAAAGGAAACCATAAATAATCTCACTCTGAACACATGCAAAAACTTAGATGATCGCCTGTTTTTGGACAGCAAATGGTAGGTTGTTTTTGTTGCCATAAATACACAATGAGGAAGTGGAACGCTTTAGACAAAGAGAGAGTGGAAGGACTGCAAATCAAACTCGAACAGACAGAATATTGTATAATGATGCTCCATCCCACTTCTGGTGCTGAGAACACTGAAGTACTGTTTCTGGACTGCCCCGGCCATAATGGCCCATAGAACAGCAAGACTACAAGACACAGAAATCTCAAATTCCACAATAACTATTCATTGATTCAAATGAATAACAGCGATTGTTTTGTTTTAATGTACCACTGGAGGGTTTATCTATTTTTACCACTTTCAAAAAGGAAACTTTTATGTGTGGAAAATGCTGAAAGAAGTATTTAGATTGTATAACATCATCATATATTTTTTTATGTATTATTGTTAACTTATTAACATGTAAGCAGTATTTTTATATTGTTGCTGGTGGAACTACTTGAGCACATTTAACATAATTGAAATATTACTTTTTCAGTTTAAAAAGTAGCAAACAATTGGCCATTGACCATATATGGAGCAATAAGGAGCATATATGGAGTCTTGTTTAATGCTCCACTATGTTCATAAGAGCCTTTTTGGTGAAAACAGCAGTCTGTTAAAGCCGTAAGCAACGCTTAGAGAGTCATAAGAGTGAAACAAAACAATGAAGCTGTGGGAAGAAAAACCAAAACAATAAGCTGAAAGGCCTGATCACACCGATACGTGTCACGACAGGCCTGGTTACTTCAGAAATGCTTTGGCAAAGTGTGTGTGGCAAAACAGCGCGGTGCGCCTGTGGAGCTTTCACAGTCCAACAGCTAACTAGATAGCTAGCCTATTTATCTGCAAAGTAAAACATATTGTACTCAGAAGAGAGATTAACCTGGCTGCTCAATTAACTCCATGCATTTGTTTACCAGTTAGCAAACTGTATCACAGCATCACTATTATCTCAAGCATCTAACCACAAACCCATTCAAAATCCTCATTGAGTTTGAGAGGATGGATCCCTGGGAGCTAAAATGCTAACTTACTTCCAGGTTTAAGAACTCATTCCGACGCCACAACTTTTGCTGAAAATTGTGAATATTTTATATTTTTGCTCATCTAAAAATATTGAGTATAGTACTGTTACATGCTCCCCCTTTTCCCTTTTGCTCATGAGTCTGTCACTCATTGATTCTTGTTTTCCCTCAGGTGCAGCCAGTGAGGCTGATTGAGGGAAGGTTACAAAGAGGGGGCGGCGTCCACTTCTCACTCTCACACTTCCACCTGCTGCAGCAGCAGCAGAGCGGCCTGTAGCTGCTGCTCAGGCCTTTTGTTTGGTCTGGTTTTTCCTTTGTTTTCTGGTGGGACTGGTGGCTCAGTTTTCGGTTTTTATTTCTATTTCTTGTTTAGTGATGGTTCTGTGGTAGAAGGGGTTCTTTTGGATCCGACGGCCCATTGAGGGTTGGTCCAAAAGTTCCCCTTTCTTTTGTTCATTTTGCCAGCCAACCAGACCTTTTGTTTTTCAGTGGTTTTATGTTTTGGGTTGTTAAACATTTTGTTAATAGATCATTGTTTCTGAACCACTCCTGACTTTGTGGCCATTGTGTTTAGCTATAAAAATAAGAAATCTTCACATACTTTTTTCCCCCAGCTGGCCCATTGAGTGTTAATTAGTTTGTTTAAGTGACAGACACTTGGAAACTCCTGTCCCCTGTGCTGTGACATCATTATGTCGGTCACTAATGTTGTAGAAGCACAGACTCGCTCCTTGGCTCTCTCTCAGTTCTGTACTGTAAGCAACATATGGCCTTGTGTGAATGGCATACCAGACAGCAAGACGGCTCCCAGCATGGCCGCCTCTGTAGTTCCCAAGCAAGCACACATGATAGACAGATGACCTTTACTTGGTGTTGGGTCTAGCAAGACACGAGGAATGTTCCCTTTCATTCACTTTGCCGCAGATTAAACTGAAAACAAATATCACCTTGTTCTTGTGCTTGGTGAGCGCGGGCTACTGTACATCACCGGATGGTGAAATTGGCCACGAAATGAGAGACTTCTGGTATTAACAGATGGCTGCCTCGCTCTGCCACTAGTATTCCATGTGGCTGTGCTTTACACATGACCCAGTATCCTCCTTGCCAAAACTAACACTTTTCTTCCTCATCAGAGGACATACATGTCTCAGAAAAGATTTACGTCCCACAAGAGTTCGTTTTGAGGGCTGTTGTGGGATGATAGTATATCTGTAGTTGTTTCCTGGAGAGATAAGATACTTCCTGTTAGATGGCCGGAAAGCCGAGCATGACTTGATGTCGCAACAGAAGACATCTGAATCATCACTGGTGACAGCACTGCAAATATGATCACTAAAGTGTACACTTTTGAGTATTTTGTTATAAATAAGTTGTGGTAGTGTTGTTAAAGTTTACAGTAAGGCAAACAAACCTTGTTCAGCTCCCCAATGTGTCCCTCTGTCTAACTTTGGCTCTATGCTCAGCCATTACACAAAAGGAGAAGTGGGAAGTGGCGCAAATGGTTTCATTGTGATTCAAGGTTTCTGAGAATTAAATGGCAATCTCCAACATGGGGAGATGAAATCAATGTCTGATAATACAGTTGTACATACCATTCCAATAGAGTTATACATAGCTCCATTGAGCCATGGCTAAAGGGAGTTTCTGTGCTCAAACGCAACCATTAACTGACTTTGAAGAATTCAGAATGTTCATCATTTCTGGTAGCAAGCATAGATTGTATTCCTGCCATGTGGCTCTGTCTAAACGCTGAAAACATGAGGCGTCCTCTTTTAGGAATAAGGACAGCATGGCTCAGTGGACGGCACAACATCCATGATGTCATCTCCTCCTCTGTGACATGATGTCAGACAGCATTCGGCAAAATCCTGAGATTAGGATTATTCTGCTCGGCCCTGAACATCTGCTGTAAACAAACAGAGTGAGACCATTGGGAGTAAAAATCCCTGCAGTAAAGATGGCAGTTATTCAGCCGAGAGTGGCTTTTAACACAGGATGGCCAAACATTCGTCTGTAATAGGATAATAGTGACCCTTTTAGAAATGTTGGAACTACACAGAGACTAGAAGGTGAAGCTAAAAACGACTGGGACTCGAGGGGGAGCTGAAAAAATGAACTATTCCAGTTATTGTGCATCAGAGGAAGAAGCAGCTGTGAAATTATTGTCAGTCATGCAGTATGCTAAGTATGTTCTCATAACCACAGCAGGTGTGAACCAGCTATGACTGGCTTCAGCCTCTACAACTCACATACACCATACTTGCAAACACACACATGCACACACCCTCCCGCCCCCACCCTGAGCTAAAATCCTGTCAGTCTCATGCACATCTGCTTCCCCAGCAACTACTGCTGAGTAAGCACTGCTTTGGCCTCTGCTTCCCTTCATGGGTGATCATAACAGGACAAAAATACTCCACTTATCTGTCACACAAAACATATTGTGACAGCAAAAAAAGAAGCTTGTGAATCCCACACACACACCGTCTGTTCTTCTATATGTGGAAATTATAATCATTCCTCCATCAAAGGTTTTACTTAAGTTCCTTGCCGCATTTCACAATAATTTCTCTGTAATTTCCACGAAAATGAGCAGACATGAGGTTCCTTCTGATTTTCTTGAGTAACTTAGTAATGGAAGAAAACAGGAGCTGTTAAGACTGCACATGCTGCCTTTGAAGTTGGCAGCAGGACACAAAATGATTTATAATTACAGAATACAGAAAAAGGCTGTGCTTAACTCCCAGGTGAGACACTCAGTTGGTGCCAAAAAGCATCTGCGAGGGAATCCCACACATGAACAGCTCCTGTATCTGATAATATATGTTTAAAGGCTCATATAAGTGCATATAAATCATTTTTTATTGCTCTTGTACAACAGTGCCGATATACTGTAAATGCACAGTGCCGGTTACAGATAAGGCCTCTGATTAATGGTTCTCACTCCCATCATCCCCGGGCGGTGTGCTCCTATCCTTCCTACACTGCAGCTACCTATTGCCTCTGCCTTATCGTGGGTGTCTTTTCAGACCTAATCATAGGTTTGCCCTGCAGGTATGTGGCTAGCCGCGTTCAGTCATGCTGGAAAACCCATCACTCAACAGCTTTTATTATCACAACTGCGTGGTGTTGCTAGGCAAGTCTCTTCATGTGCTGTATCGCTGCTGTAAAAGTTTGAGATTTTAGTTTCAGCCTGCTACAGTATTCTCAGTCATCTCAGCCCCGAAGCTGGAGCTAAAAGTGTTTTAGTGCAGTATTTAAGTCATTAAATCCCACGGAGTGACATTTATTGGACCATGAACTGCTGCACAGATCAACTACAGAACATTTCCCTCCACCTATTTTTTTCCTGACTGAGAAAGCTTGGCTGGAGTTCATAAAATAATTTCTTCAGGGAAGGGAATTCACTGCATAATCTGTCTGTCATCTGGTAAAGAACATACAAATAAATCTCCCAGACAAGGTAGAAACAATACCAAACCACTTGAGGATTCACGGAGCTGGAATGGAGCGTAAATCTGACATAACACGCAGAAGGAGAATACATATTTCTTCGAGCAAATTTGGAAAGGCTCCTACTTTGTGTTGTCTAAACATTGAGTGATAAGACTGATTTCTGCCACTGGCAAGCACACATTACCTTGCACAGCAGCTGGATTCTCAAAATATTCTCAGTCTACCTGCAGCTAGAAAGACAGAGAGGCGGCTGTCTGTTAAAACAACATAGACCTGTCCGACCAAACAGTTCTGGGAGCTCCGAGAGGAATGGCCCACTTGGGAGCTCCCTTAAAAAATACCTTCAAGCATTTTTGTTTCCTATTTGTATTTACACTGTCAATAGTAATGCTAAAGTGATGTAAGCCGACTTGTGTTAGCAAGTCAAAGTTGCATTGTATTTCCCCTCTCACATACTGTATATGCTCAGTAAAGCCTGGACTTTCATTTGGCCATGTTTTCTTTCATGTTACAAGTTGTAGATTATGTTTTTCAGCTGTTGTTTACACGTTTTTAAGTGTGCTGCAGGGCTATGTTCGATGTTTCTCTTATGCTGGTAAAACTACCTGGTAAAAAGTCCCTTAAAACGTCATTCTCAGAACTACAATTGTTATAGTTTTTGTGTTTTGTCCGCAAAGCAATAGGGATTTCTTAGAGCTAAATTCTTGGAAATATGAGAAAGGTCGATAAGAGGCCAAAGGCGGTTCCTGAAGAGGTTAGTGTATATGCTGCAATAGCATCAGTTACATCAGGGCTGGAGAGTATTTCTTCACTAATAGAGCATTGAAGGCTTTTCTCGATGGAAATGTCGTTTTCGCTGTTCTCTGTGATAGACGGTGGACTGGCTGATGTCTAATCCAATCACCTGCCAAGGGTTTGTGAAAGTAACTCACCTTTCCGATACACTGTTGGTTTTAAACAACAGAGCATTTTTGGCTATACAGCACTTTTATCGATACATTTCACAATTAGGATAAAGAACGAAAAAAATGTGTGTTAAACTGAGGCTAATAAGCTTGAAACGGATGTTGCTCAACACTGTAATTAAATTGTATCACTCCCCCAAGTAGGAGAGCTGTATCGGAAGTATCTGTGGTAAAGCACATGCTGTGTCATCTTCCTCTTCCTTTAAAGCACTTTGAATGACTGCTCGTGGGTGTGTCTGCATTGTGGTATTGACAGATCTGGCCCTGTCACTTGTCTTTGTGTCAAAAAGCCTGTAAGAAACAGGAAGCAAGGCATCAGAGTGGACAGAAAGCGGACATCTGACCACACCTAGAGCCTTGGGGCAGGATAGACAAGAGCCACAAGTCTCCTAATGACTCAACCACACAACTCTTGTTTTGAAAGTGTGCTATGAACTTTCAGTAAAAAACAAAAAAACAACTAAAAACTTTTAAGAAAGACAAACAAGAAGGGTTCAAGTAAAAATATACAATATATTTGTTGTATAAACTTGTACAGAATGTCTTGGACATTGAGCTTTACATATACTATACATTAGGGTAAAAATAGGGTCACTTTCGCATCCTTCATGACTTTAAGAAAATGTCCCCCATTACAACCGCATTTTATGTACATCTTTACAAACATACCAAACGAAACAGCCCTTGGATGCACTGTAAGAGGCCATGACGAGATACAGATGACTTGTATAAAAATCCCTGAAAATGTCTCTCTGTGAGGTAAGAACACATTTGTCAAACTCATTTCCTTTCATTCTCTCTCATACATCAAAGTCACTCATTTGTTCTGAGACGAGACTGGCAATAGAGAACAGCTAATTACACATCATGGTTCCCTTAACATTATTGTGCCACGGAAGGAGTAGCTGCAGACTGAAAACTGTCAGAGTACAAAAGAAGCTGAACATCCATTCCTTTATACACTGATTTCTTTAACATTTGTTCCTTTCAATCGAGGCAAAAGCAAGTCCTATACACTATACCTCCACATGGTAACTGACATATAGTTCAATTTCATGTTAGGTTATGGTCAAGGCCTCAACAACAAAGGAAATATGATCTAAAGGGTACAAAACAAGGTCCTTGGTAGAACATAATCACATGCAAATAATGCAGTTTTAAGCAATAAAATGCACAGGGGAGTTTCTGGACAAAAATATGATATTTTAACAGAAAGGGGCCACTTGATCTTGTATTTAAAGAATAACTATTTAACATCCTGGTGTTTACCAGACATTAGTGAAGGTATTCTGAGTAAAAGTACAAGGAAAAAAATGCTTTCTGTCCTAACTCCATTCTGCTGAAAGTGAGCTGCAAACAGTCATCAGAAGAAAAACTGGACAACAATTCAAGGCCGGATCACTGAAGTAGCTTATTTCCCTCAGCTAAGAGTACCATCTCAGATTGGTCCCCAGAAAACATTCTGATTGGCCAAAGACTTCTTTTAGACCATCAAGGCAATAATCAAAACTCATACAAAGAAATACATTAACAGTCTTTACAGCTGGTGAATAACAAATTACAGTCAAACAACAATTCTAGATTTTAATAGAAAAGTTATGAAATGTCCTGCTATTACGGTCGCATATGACCATTGATTAATGCCATGTATGATGGATAGCAAAAGTCATCCTTGTGTTAGAAATTAAGGCAGGCTGGATCTAATGGGTCATGTTCCTTGCTCTGTTTCTTTAACAGGTCAACGTAGTTTCTTTTGGTGCAGAAATACTGTAACTGACTTACTGCTTGTGTCAGCTAGTTAGGCATCTGACAGGCTCCAAAAAAACCTCAGAGACACCAGGGGAAGTGACAAAAAGGCTGCCCAATCGATCCTCATGTTGACTCCAGCGTGTCTAGCTGGAAAACGTTGTGATTGGTTGGTGTGGTGAAGAAGAGCTGCTCCTCGCTGGTGGAACGGTTATCGCAGGGACTGTGCAGCCCCAGTGTCCTTTCAAAGTCCAGGAGCTGACCCATGAAGTTGAAGTTTGGGGAAATGTTGGACTTCTTCCTCTTGACAAAGTCATAAGCGTCGTTGAGAGAGAGGTTGAGTCTCTGCATCAAGTAGGCCACCGTGACTGTGACTGAGCGACTGATGCCGGCCAGGCAGTGGACCAGGATGCCACACTGCTTAGACCGAGCCTCATCTGTGACAGGAAGGGAAAAGCTACAGTCAGCAGAAAGTTCTTCAAAACAATATTTCCATTGATTTATAATTTCCTGAAATAGTGGTGCTAGTGCAATTTAATCCCACCCACACAGGAGCAACAGCAGAATAAGGCCTAAAAGTTGGTGTGCAGTGGGATGAACTACCAACAGGTAAAGAAACCATAAATACATTTTTGGAAGCTGCCTTACGGAAAATCTAAGCCTCAAAAAGTAAAAGGTGGATACAGGCAAATTCAGTCAAAATGCATCAGTATTAAGAATGGGAAAACTGTGGAATTACGTAACCCAGTATGCCTAAAGCTAAATTTGCAGCAAGCATTTACAAAGTCAAATATCAAAATGTCAGATTTAGCCTAACTATATTTCTGTGTTACAATGGAAGTGCCTAAGCTTGCTACATGGCTAACTTTAGCTAGCTAAGACAGCTAACTTGTCATCTTTGGTAGACATTGGCTACTAAAATAACCCCTTGACATGCTTAAATAAATGTTTTTTTACCAACATTTTGTAAGCGTTTCATTCCTTGATTGTTAATTGTGGTATCAGTTGGTTCCCTCTCTGTCTCTATACGCGGTTTAAGGGCTTTTAATGCGATTGTGGCACTTTGTTCATAAAAGTTACCCTGCTGATGGCGTGATAATGGTAACATAAGTTTCTGCTGTTGACTAAGCAACTCAATGTTTCTTTTAAGAATGAATTTGATCTAGAGAAGAGTGTTCATAGTTAATGGGTGATTGCTCACATTAGCGAACATCTGTCAACTAAACAAAACTTTGTTTGTGAGCCTTTATTCAAACACAACCCCCCAGAGTGGAAACAACATTTCCTTCCTCAATCTACCATTAAAGCCCTGGGAAACGAGTTCACGTTTCACAGCCTTGCAACCACCAGACAAACAAGTCAACAAGCTGTGGTTTCTGGTGCAGTCATGGCAAGAGATGACAACGAATCAAAAGTGAAACATAATGCAGTGGCGCTACCAAAAAGAGGAAAATAAATGTTTAGTTTCAAGATTAATGTGTTGTATCTCTGAATCAAAGCAATGCCATGATAACAAGTGGTTAGGTAGGTCTCGTAACATAAAACCACCATTTGCTTTAGACAATACTACTGAAACTCCCACCTGTCCCACAAACCCATTCCCAAACCAGTTTACCAAACAATTGTTGTCAATAAATAATGCTGAAGTATTTATTATAGTATTATTAACCACAATTAGCAAATCATGCCCTAATTAATTCTATCATATACCAAAAGGTGCCCTGCCCACATGACACTCCTTTTGAAAAAACATACAACCTCAACACACACACTATGAACAAAATGTGTTGTCAGGAAAGTGTGTCTGTGAGTTTTAAGCGTAACAAAATCAGTTATTGACCTACTCACCTATGAATGATATGGCCTCTGGGAAAAACTGGGACAGGTTCTGACTCCAGTGGTCCGAAATTGGAATCTGTTTGTACCTGAAGTGGCCGTCATGCTCAAACATGTTGGGGAGATTGGGTGTGACGTTCAGGATGTACTTGATGTTGTACTGGCCTAGCACGTCTAGGTTGGTGGAGTCTTTGGCGCAGCCCAGGTAAAGGTAGGGTAGGATCTGGACGGGGAAGGCGGGCTGATTGCTGGGAATGGGACTCTCCTCTGACTCTGTGGCACTGCTCGGCTCTCGATCTGATTCTCCATCTGAACAATCTGAGCTGATCCGGAGATTTCCAAAACCAAGGACAGAGAGCGGAGGAGAGGAGCTGGGGCAGGAGCTGTCAAGGAGGGTCTCGCAGTGCTCTGGGTATTCTGTGTGGAACTTTACAAATCCACCTGGACAAGAGCCAAAATACAAGTTAACAAAGTCACACTAATAGAGTTGAATCACTGAAAAAAAAAGTTAATACACACTATATAAACTGATTATTTTAACTTTCAGTGGCAAAAAGGCTGTTGAGCAATGAAGCAAGGCTGTAAAGAAGGAGCTCAAGTTCCCCCCAAAAAGAACCATTCATGAAATGCATGCCTGTTCCTGCTAGAGCAAAACATGGCGCAGCCATTTTGGAATTTTAATTGAGAATCTCAGTGACACACAACACACAAACTTTTGAGCAGTTTACAAACCGCAAACCCACAACACGGGATGAACGTTGGCGCTTAAGTAACGCCAACGCTGGTAACGTTAGCACACAAAAGCAATCGAGATTAACGTTACTTTCTAGTTCTGGACATTCAATAGTCGGTATTTGAAAGTTTAAAGCCTCTTCCCGTGTAAAACTTTCGCTCCATTTGGCAACACATATTCATACAATGCTTATTAGCACTTAATAGAGTTTATAAAGATGCTATGCTATGCCAATACTGCGCAAAACTAGCTTGATAATCGTAAAAAAATAACAATTTAGCTAGAGAATTCTAAACCGACGTCAGTTAAACGTTTTCTGACGTTAGAAACTCAATCACAGACACACTTTAGCTTACATTACACATATTTTACATTGATGTATCGTTGTTTTGGGGGGTTAATTCGACAGCAAAAGTATTTACCTTCCAGGTAATACGCTTTACAGCCGTCTTCCCATAGTTTTTGAAGAAGTAGACCCAAAACTGACGCTGGAGTTCCACTGTCCTGCCAGTCCACGGTGCACTCATCGTACAGGACAACCGTGTCCGTCTTGCACCGTCTTATGAACTTCTCTTTATCCTCGTGGTTGGGGATGATAGTCCGTATAGGTATGTTGCCCTTTTTGAACCTCCGGAGCATCAGCCCCGGTATGGCCAGGTTTATGGCGGTCTCTACGTGGGATGATTCATAAAGCTCATGTGAACGGCAGTCCAGCAGGAGCAGTGAAGTGCCTCCGGACTCTAACTCGAGTTGCAGCCATTCCACGCTTTTACTCGGCGTCACATTAGACATATCGGACTCAATATCATACTACATGCAAGCACGAACACTTACTACATGGCCCACCAGACGACGATAAACTACATTTCATCCGAGAAAAGAAGCGTTAAATGTTGCTCCGCCAGTGCATGGCGCTTCTGCTTGAGCGAAGAGATTTCCCCTTTTCCTCTTCTCTATTTCCATCAGTCGACTCTGACCTGTCCCGGGCTAATGGAGACCTGATTACACTTTAATTTACGGCACACAAGTTTGACTGAGAATGTTTTACAGCCGGCAATCTCTTCATCAACTTCAACTACTCCTCATCGTACCAGGGTCCTCCATGCACATTCTCGTTTTACCATTCCGATGCATGGGGAGGTTTTTTTTTTTAGTTGACAGTAGAGCAACTCAAGAGGGAGGAGTTTATTCCTTATGATTTAAAGTCATAGCAGAGAAATCACAAAGTTTAGCAGCAGTAGCTCTCAATGGAATCATTTTCCAACACAATTCTATCAACCGCTGTCATCATGTATTTATAAACCAGCGTTTGGGATATTATAGCAGGTTTATACTGACATTCCAGGGGGTTGTTATCACTAAAAATCACTAAATATGATTCCCAAATTCCCACAACTTTAGTTACTTATTAATTGTATCACTTAAATATTCCCATAGGGGCTAAAGCTTCAGCTCATTTAGACACTTGTTTTTTTTTACATTTTTGGCAAATATGAGACTGCTTTATTGTTTTGTGAAGTGCTCTCATTATATCCGTATGAAGCAGACATCCTATATTCTATTTTAGCCAGCACCAGATATAATACATTATTATACACATAAACAGTGTAACTTCAAATAACAATACTAGTTATATTACAACAAATAGGTTATTACATAGGATTACAAGTGCAATGTAGTATTTACGATGAATTCACAGACTCTATTTAAATGTGCAGCATCATTTTTAAACTCCACTGTCCTTCAGTTGCACTGCTGAATACTTAGAATTGTTGATACATTTTTCCACAGAAAAGCAGAACCTTTCACTACGGAAGCATGTTGTCATATCTTTCATCATGATAACATTTGTGATCATACTAGACACACCCTGAAATTGCTGTCTTCCCCAATTTTCATTTTATTTACAAGGTGAAGTATATCAAGGGAGCCTTTAAACAAATCCTTGTGTAGCTGTACATGAATGTCTTTCCTTAAAATGCAACCACAACATTTACATAGTTCACTACTGATGTGTATAACAATGCATGCCAATGCAGAGGAATAAGAGAGCGAGATGTGTGCAGTGGGAATCCAGCCACGCAGCTCATCCGTCTGCACACGTGAGTGGAGGAGACACAGATGTGCAGAGCATCGGGATTAACACAGAATGAGGAATAGAGCTAAACCTGCACTCATACACACACACACACACATACACACACACAAATGCTTTCAACCATGGACTGATTGGACACACAACAACAGGCACCATATCATCCCCACATTACACCACAGCACCATTTCAGCACCTGCCTCCAACAGCCAACCACATAATATAAAGCGTTTGAAAACAAACACACACTTACACACACTGCCTTTAGGCCCTCACACCCACAGGATTGCTGTTCCAGTTGAACTCTCATCCAGGAAGTGTAGAGGTGTTGGGCCTGCCCTCAGACCTTTTGTAATAAGGAACTGAGTAGCCTGAATCTAAAAATGACAGTGATGGATAAGGGAAATAACGTGTGATAATGAGGTCATACAATGCACAAGGTTGTATTTCCTGCCAACAACACCTTCCTGGAATTTTATTGATTTACTGGATTCACTTTATATGAAGCGAGTTATTTTCGGCACAAGATTGACCTTATTATGTGAAATCCCACTGAAAAACAAAATCATGCTGTTGTGCAAGACTCATAATAAACACAGTATGTATTTAGAGTATAGATTTATGTTTTAAAGGAGGCTGGACCTGCGTGATCGTGGTAGTCACCTGACTGCTCCACTTCCACCAACACTTTGGTTATATAATGCGCTCCAAACGTGAGCTCATGGTAATTCACTCAGAGGAAAGAGAGGGAACTTTGGTTTAACTACAGTCTTTGATTTACACAATCCCAGGTTTTTGCATGTCAAGTGTTGCTTTGAGGGCTTTCACGCATACCCGACGGACACACAAACACACCCCTGTCACGTGCAGATGTACAGTGGGAAGCATTCAGAGATGAGACAGATGGGAGGAGAGCTTCCTCTCCATTGATGTTTCTCTGCATGTGGGAGTAAAGCGCCTTTTTTTTATTGAACTCATTTTTTCTAAGTATGACTATCAGAGGCCACATGATAAAAATCATTAAGAGTCAAATGAACGTTAATCTATACTGTATGAATATTAAATAACCAGGCGGCTACATAGATGGAAGATAAATCAGACAATTTGTATAAAATGCTCTATAATCTGGTTTTGCTTAGATGTGACACTGACACATGCTGTGATGTACATTGAAGCGTATTTGCTGATTTATTACAACCAATATGATCTCCCATGCTATCCAGATAGGAAACACAATATCCTGTTCTCTGTTGATACCATCTAGTGGTTCATCATGAAAGCTGCTGCACCAGCTATGAGTCATCTGCAAAGGGGAAGGAGGTGTCTGGTGTCTCAGCCTCACAGCTCCAAAGAGGAGACCCAGTGCGCCCCCATGTGGTGAAAAGCAAGAATGCATTGAAATGCATTTCATGAATGAATGACCAGATGACCACAAATCTGCCCTTAAGCTGATTATACATGAACACCACTTCTTGATGCATCTGTGCCTTTTACTGGTTTAAAAAATATTATGTATAAAAATAGTCACAGTGGCGTTAATGCAAACCCTTTCACATTGTTTATGATAGAACTACTTATCACAATCTCTACTTAATGCTGTTAATACATGTAATTTATCCCACACCACCCGAGACATAAGCCACATGTTTTTCCATTACATCCTATCTGACCTTTGAGGGATATAAATCTACAGAAGGAAGTAATGCCTCATCCCATAACATGTTAGAACTCATACGAGATAATCCTTTGCAAGGAGCACTGAGTGTAATAAAAGAGTTTACATCTACAGTACATGCATGTGCAGCAAATATCCTGGGTTTTTCAAGATAAATGTTAAAGGATGAAAGTGTATGTAAGACATGGCTGCACCATATTAGTGATATGAGATATACTGTGGGTTCACTGGGTTGGAGTGTGATATTCATGCCATCTGTTATGTTGTTCACTTCATGCTTGAAGATTATTCTAGCATGAACTGCTGAGATAGATTATTCATAAGAGATCTTTACATAACACAGAATATGCACATTTACAACAAGTTGGTAAGACAATCCACCTACTAATACACTAGGGGAAAAGTGGAAATTCTTCTTTTTTTTTAAAGGCAGCAAAAAGACAAAAACACAATAAAAAAAATACACAGCTGCCTTTGCTGCTGTTTGCTACTAGCACATATCCAGCTAACCTTTGGATGCTCTGAAAGCTGGTGCTCTTAAAACACATATAATACATGTATTAATATATGTTTTACCTTTGAAATTATATACATTTTACAACAAAATAAAAGCTTTTCAAGTGTAAGTCTTATCTATACATTATTAAGTAAACACACATGACTACAGGAACACTTTACCCACACATTTATTGGTGACACAGAACATTTTACACAAAACTTAAATATAATAAATAAGCTAAATAACAGGAGGTGGGGCTTGTTGGGATTTAGTGTTTTATGTAAAATCAAGCTACTGCTGATATCATGTGACTGAGACCTGTGAAGTAGGACTTTTCCCTCTCACTCATCAGCTCGAAGTGAAGAGGCTGCTGGCAGAAGTCACACTCTGCCGAGGAGTGCGGCTTCAGCTCCAAACCCACCTCCTTCCACGTCTTCACCAGCCGGTCTGTGGAGGTGAAGCAGAGAAAGACAACTGAGGACACAACATTTGCCACAAAATATGTAGTGTTTATTAGAAATGATATTGTGTATCACCATCTAATGTAGCTAATAAACTTCAGAGTTGCAATGTTCCCCAAGCAAAACAACGACTGTTGTCTGCATCATTTGTCAAATGTTGCTTGTACAAAAATGGTCTGTCTTCTGATATTTTTGATTCATGAAATAAGCATATTAATTCATAGTGGGCGTACCAACGAAGTAGAACATCATCTGTGGAGTGTGGAGTGGTGTGGGGGCGATGCGCAGCAGCTCCTCTCCTTTAGCCACAGTGGGGTAGTTGATTGCCTGAACGTAGATGTTGTAACGAGACATCATGATGTCACAGATCTCATTGTTCTTCTCTGCATCTGCCACCTAATAAATATTAAATCAGATTCACATTAAACCACATTTAATCAATCATTTTTTTAATTGAATTAAGGCTATGAAAGAGACATTCCTATAAGTGAAAGACCCATAAGTGAACCCATGCATTATCAGCAATTAATTGGATAAATTATTAATTTCCTAACCCTGACAGGGATAATGTGGCTCGGGCAGTGGACCACAGGAAGGCCCGAGTCCATTAGCATCTGTCGGAGCAGCTTGACGCTCCTCTGATGTTTCCTCCTGAGCACCTGACCTTCCTCACTTTTCAGGACCTTGATGGACTCCTTGGCCCCTGCCAGCAGCATGGGGGGCAGGGAGGTGGTGAAGATGAAGCCTGCAGCGTAGGAGCGCACTGTGTCCACCAGGGAGCTGGTGCTGGCGATGTAGCCACCCATGCAGCCAAATGCCTTGCCTGGAAACGAAACACGTAACAGGTCAGATAGTTACATATGTAGCCGATAAGAGTTTTACGATGGGTTTGCTCTCATCAGTGAGGTTTGTACTTACCAAGAGTACCAGAGATGATGTCCATCTTGTGCATGACTTTGTCTCTTTCCCCGATCCCCCCTCCTCTGAGTCCATACAGGCCCACAGCATGAACTTCATCCACAAAGGTAATGGCACCAAACTTATGTGCAATATCACACATCTCCTCCAGTGGGCACACAGCCCCTGTAGAGAGCACAGCGATGATTAGACTATTTAAGATGACAACAAAATTATCATAAAGTTCAAATACTTTTTGTATATATATATATTATTTTCACTAAACTGCTATTGTGGTCAAAATAATTCATAATAACAATATTGATCTATTTATTAATCTATCTATTTAGTCAATACAGGTATAATTTGACACCCCTATTCACACTGTTGATGTTTTTTTACATGATATATATGTTAAATAAATAATGGTAATATAAGCCAGTTTTTCCCACAAACAATTTACTAAAACACAGTCAATAAAATTAAATATTTTCAGTGTCGTACAAGCTTGACACTTTGTGTCCTTACCATCCATTGAATGCACCGTCTCAAAGGCAACAATCTTTGGAGTGGAGGGGTCGGACTTCTCAAGCAGCTCTTGCAGGTGGTTGACGTCATTGTGACGGAAGATAACCTTCTTGACTCCGCTGTTCCTTATACCCTGGATCATTGAGGCATGGTTGCCAGCATCAGAGTAGATTTCACAACCTAGAGGAGTATGAATAAAACAAATGTTAAATTCTCTACTATGAAGTAAAGTCTGAAGCAAGAAAATAATGTAATAATATTGAAATTTTTCTATCAGTGCAACAAATTATTCCCAACTAAATGTATTGTACCTGGTAGCATTTTTGCCAAAGTAAACAGCGTTGAGTCGTTGGCTACAAAGCAGGAAGTGAACAAAAGTGCAGCATCTTTGTTGTGCAAGTCTGCAAGCTCGTTTTCAAGTTCCACATGGAATTTGCTCGTCCCTGAAATGTTTCGCGTGCCTCCAGCACCAGCACCGTGCCTCCGTAAAGTGTCCCTTTAAGAAAAAAAAAGAAGAGTTTATTATTTATATTGCACCTCATCAGTGCAAAATCTGTAATTATCACCATCCTTGTATGATAACTGTTAAAAAATCCTACTCACGTGATTGTCTGGGTGACTTTGGGGTGGCGGCTCATGCCGAGGTAGTCGTTGCTGCACCACACAGACACATCTCTCTTTGCATGTATAGACTCTGAGTAATCGTCTGCCATGGGGAATGAGGAGGCCTTGCGGTTCACTGTCTTAAAAACCCTGTATGTGTGATCTGTCTTCTTGCTTTCAATCTTCTTTTCAAAGTACTTGTCATACTGGAAGCTGACAACTGATGAGGGAAAAATGGAAGGAGAGTTTTATAAGCAAAAAAATATCTTTGACATTGATTGTTCATGGAGAAGAAATTGTCTGTCTTACCCTCAGGCAGATTGTCCTTTAATAGGTGGGACACTGTGGAAGATGCAGGTTTAAAAAGGCTCTTTGGCGCTCTTTTGTTGACCTTATCAGCCTTAATAAGTTCTGCAACCGATAGATCTGTTTTCCCTTTTCAAGAAAGAAGCACACTATTAATGATCTTTACATTCATACATGACATTCATTTGCTATGAATCTTAAATTAAAGTGTGCATGTTCCAATGACTTTCACAATTTACATAACTAACTTACTGCAGTGGTATCCAGTTACAGGTGTGGCAGCTGGTTTTCTTACCTGTGCGGACAGAATGCACTTCCTGGACGTCCTCTTGCGTCTCTATACTGGCCTCTTTTACTACCCTGTTGTTTTTATGCACCATTTCTGCAGCCAGGAAAGGGCATTTGGAGCCTACAGCCTGGCCAGCAGGGGGCAAGATGTGTCCTCGTGGCAACTTTGGATCTGCAGGAGACAGGGGAAAATATATATAAATCATAATCTATCTACAAAATATACATTAAATATTGTTTGCATTTAAATGACTATAAATTGAACTGATATAACAGTTAATAAAGAATAATAGGATTCCTGAGAACTGACCATCATTTGTTGTAGTGCCTTTAGATGCAGAAGCTGAAGAGGAAAGAGCTCTGGCCAGAGGCCTGGAGGCCAGGTCCATCATCACAGGGCACTTTTGGGCATAGCTCACCAACGAAGACTTCCCAGTCAGCTGCAGGAAAACGCTGGGCCCAACACTGAGGAAAGGGCATCGTCGGATCACTGCGTCCATATGAGATACTCTTGATCTAATTGAGAAGGAGAAAAAAAACATCAATTTCCTGGGAGTTTTCAAGAAAAGCAGAGCAGACATCTATAACGTTTATTACATAAATGTCATACACTGGCATGCAACCGGCTCCTTGCTACCACAAACATAATCAAATAAAAATGATACCATGGGCAGTGTGATGAAGAACTATTCCTAAAACCTAATAAATAAAAAATCCAGTTAAAGGCACCATCTCAACGATTTAAAAAGGATGAACAATTCATATCACCGCTTATTACATTCTCTCCCAACACTGATCCCATTAAAGTCCTGCCTTCTCTCAGTTGTATCCACATGCAAAATAGCCTCTTTTATTTTTACCTGCAGGTATCCCAGTCCACCTTGATGTACCAGATGAAAAATGTCTTGCGAAACATGACTGACTCCACACTAATCTACGACCAGTGATGCCAGAGAGGAATGTAATTTTTAAAGCTCGAAGGACTACTTTGATTCACTCTGCCCTGTCGTCAGCTGTCCTTGACAAGAGAAAGGGAAGGCCTTTCAAGGACCTGTCTTGTAACGAAGGAGAAGAAGAGCCATCTGGCTGCTGCTCGCATGAAACAGATACAAATGGAGTGGAACAGACTGAGCACCCACGAACCCATATGTTTAAACCAGGGGCTGGGTTTTAATAAAATCCCTACAGTTAAACTTTATTTCTAGAAATTAGTGGTTTTAAATGAAACTGTCCCTGACTGAGGCTGTCCGCCTAAATTAAGTTTACACAACATCCTCCCATCCTTTATAATTCACCCATTCACCTCATGCAGCGCCCATACAGTTAACCCACAATATACAGTAACTATTAGAATTATTTTTTACATCTGGAGGCTTTTAGAAAAAAAAATAAGCTTGCAGCACTAATTTACATAAATAATACATTTACACTGGTAATTAACTGGTTACTAGCTCATTTTCCAGTAGCTGGACATGAGGCAGGACAACATGGTATGTCAGCTATCCCTGCTATATACCCTCCATACAGTTCTTATATGAACCCACCTGGTTTATCTTCTATACTTTAAACGCTGCTCCTACTCGTTCTCCTCGAGAGTTTTCCAAAGATGACTCTTGGTCCAAGTTACGGAATCTCCCAGCTGGAGATTTTACAACACTTCGGTCACTGCGGTGACGTAGCAGGAGTATGTTGCACAAGCTCGGAGCCACGCCCCCCAGCTGTGACATAACACAGCCAGAGATCGTCTACAAAACAGGAAGCACTCCGATAATTCAAGTTTGGTCCAATTCAATGATACCAAAGTTGTTTACAGATTACAAAAATAGAAGTAAAAGTCCTGAACACAAAATGATGCTAAGTAAAGTCCAGATGTTTTATTATCATATATCATCTTACACATTGCAAATATGAATTCTGTGAACTTCCTGTTTGCAGGAATTTAAATTTTATATTTGTACATATTGGTTCTACTGTTTATATTTCATTTTAATATTTAATATTTCTCTTATGTTGACTTTTTCTGTTCTTCATATTTTCTGTTTATGCTCCTTGTTTGTGAAAACATTCTTGATTGTCGGATTGTGAAGATGAACTGAAGTGTTTTTTAAAACATCAATTGGGCATCTCATGATGTAAAATTACTTTACTTTAAATACTTTGTGTACAACCAGTATTGTATTGAATCATATACTTATACGTATTCCCTTGTGTCAAAAGTGATTAATTACTATAACTGCTACAGAATAAAGCAACCACATGCATATAGCAGTTAGAGTTACACTAACATCCAATTAACATCAAAGTAATTTTTACATTAAAATATTACCTAGCTTAAGTAATCTGACTACTCCTTCAAAGGTATCTGACAACAATGTACCCACATTATGAGTATGACATTATGAAATCTTTACCTCTTGCTTCCCTAATGAAGCTATAAAATATTTACCCAATGTCCAGTTTATTGAACCCTGTCTCCACCTGCTGGAGACCAGATATTTAAACAACAGCAGTGTGAGCCTTTACCTTATGTCAGGGGTCACTACATTTGTCCAAGAGCCAGACTTTTTCTGAGCAGACATTGTGGGTGCCAGACTTTCAAATAAAAATAATTAAGGGTGTCCATAAAGTCTTATTAAAATTTTAATCAGATTCGTTGTATGTACTCAGTGGTTATCATTTGTGCATTTCAGCTACTATAAAAATGGCTACGCTATGTGTATCATGGTTTATTGAAACACAATCTGATCCTTCTGCTGGCCGCCAGCTGATGATCACTGCTGTATGTTATGCATTAATGAATGAGCAGCTTCACTGTACTCCACTTCCAAACCACTAAATCATCATCATCGTCTGCTAGCTCTCAGTCTTTGCACCAACATGCACAGTGGTTGTAAAGCAGGCAAGACAATGCTGAAACAATTGTAGAATAATTAACTCCATGAATGAAACTGACCCACAGAGCGTGTTTGGTGACTTTGAAAAAGCAGGTTCAAACGTCTTGTGAATATAAACAAGGCTAACAAGATTATAAAAGATTAAAAACATGCTACGACTTGTCAGATTGATTACAGGGTTTAATGGGAGGATGAGACACACAACTAGCAAACACACACAGTCACTAATAACTATGAAAACATGACAAACCAATATAACTTTATATTTGTATCTGTGTGACAAGGTCAGGCAGGACAGTTACATAGAAGCCCTTTCTTTAGTTTTGCAACAGCTTCAGCAGTTCACTTGTTTTTCCACTAAGTGGCAGCATTGTGCTCACACCCAGCCCCCGTACCGCAGCTTATTGGGCAGGTAGATGTTGGTGAGGAAATCAGGAGCAATGGCTGCTAGAGACTGTATTTCAGCCTTGACCTTAGTCTGCTGCATCAGTTCCATCTGCAACAACAGCGAACACGCCGTTTTAAGAAGCATGCAAGAGGAAGCAGAGCAAAACAAGCATAAATCATCAGGTGTTTATCTCTAACAGACACTCCACAACAGAGTGGCTCCTCTGTATCCTCAGTACCAGCGAGCTGAGAGTCCTCTCGCACACATTCCTACGCTGTGTGTCACATGAGTGAAGATGTTAAAACTGTGTAAGCCTGTGAGGAAAAATCCTTTTTCCGTTTGGAAAAAAGGAACAGTATGTTTCAGACCAGCATTTTCCAAAATAGGCTCGTAAGGTGCCGAGTGTGGTAGGTTAGGGGTGGGTGATATGGAAAATGATCTATCGCAGCGTTTTCCTTTCAATGAATCACACGGTAAAGGTTAAAACTCACATTCATCCAGATAAGTCCAATATGTTTTGTTTTTTAATAAAAACAAATCACATGAAATACAAAGAAAGTATTTGATCTCATAGTATAACTTCTGTTGAGAGAAAAATACCAATACTACTTTGGAATGTCCTGATCCGATTCAAATACCTGGCATCAGAGATGATCAAAGCATGTTTTAACTGATCAGTATTGGCTATCGAGCCATATTGAGCCTGATCTGAATCAGTGTTTTGGTGTTTTTTCTCAAGAAACTCTCACACAGAGCAATGCTCTGTTCAACTCTCCATTGTCGGTCTCTCCTCTTCGCTGAGCTATGTGTGTGACAGCGCTGCCCACTGAGAAGCCCCACACTCTATGGACAACAGCAAAACGCAGTAGGAGACTATTTACTATTTAGTTTTACCAAATGTATGTGCATTTATTTAATTTCAGCTCTTTGTGAGAGCCTCATGATCTGTTGTCATCTATGCATGGTGTTTCATGATGGGCCAGGCCCGAACCCTGCTGGGAGGAGAGACAGTCAGTGGCGCCAACGACTAATGCAACTGCTACAAAATCCCTGCAAGCAGAAAGCCAGAGGAGTGATTGTTTTTGCTTAATCTGTGTACAAATTTTACATGGTGTACAGCTGATGCAGGTAACTCAGTCAAAGGCTGCACCAACCACGCTTCCTGTCTCACCTCTTTCTGCCAGTCTGGTTGGCTGGTTAAGTATGGCCTTTTGAGGAGGCTGCTGAGTTTGCTCTCGTCCGTTTTGTTGAGAGGGATCAGGGCATCATCGGGAACCCGCAACCTGAAGAATGAAATGTTGATTTTACTACACATAACCAACAGATTCCCTGCCAGCGGGCAGTTACGTTGATGGATGTCGTCCCTGCAGTACATTTCCTCCCATTCTCAACAGACTCACGTTGAGGAGTTATTATGTGTATGTTTAGTGGGCAACATAGGAGGGAAAACTGTACAGACTGCAATTAAATGTATGTCAAAAAGCCCCTTTGGCCTAAATTTGTTCAAGGGGATATATACTTAAAACTCAATATACTCTCAGATGCAGTTCCTTAAAGGAAAAAAAAGTGAGGGCGACAGCAACAGAAACCAAAACAAACACTCTAAATGTCCCCAGAATATAATCCCAATTAGAGGCAGGAGGAGGAAGTAGGAAGTAGCGAATGTTGGGTCCAAACCTCTGGAGGTCAGAGGGGAGGAGGCCTAGCCACATAACGCTGGGGACGGTCAGACTGTGGGCCTCAAACGACATGGCCTGTGGAAAAAACACACGCACACACAATACACACACAAGCCCAGTCACACACACACACAGAAACAAAATGCTTACGCACATAACATATCTTAAATAAACACACTAATCAGCACTGTACCTACATAATGTGGTTATGCCCAACACATGTTCACAATGAACCTAATCAACACAAGGATGATTACACAAACACAACAAAGACGTTGCCACACAATCACTCAACATTTTCACTCCATACAATGTCAGTTTAAATATTATGAGATGGATGATTGGGCCTTTTTTTTTTACTTTAAGAGGCGCATAATTACATATTGCTAACAGGGAGACACTGAACAGGCCACAGTGGATAATATACAGTACAGGAATAAGTGGCATGGCAGGACTCACCACTGATCCGTACTTGTAGATACACATGATCTCAATCCCTGGGAAAGTCAAGAGGGAGAGACACAGACACGCTGCAATCACTGACATACCAGAGCAATTATCCACCGAGATGTGTAACGGAGCTTAGAACAAAGTAAAGCATTACATATGTGTCTCGCCATGCAATGGGAAAAGGGTTAGAGGTATGGAGACGGATGGAAACTGAGCCATCCCGCCAGGACGAGATCACGCCAGCGGAAATAATAGTCAGACTCGGCACCATGACGTAGCGGACAGGTGCTAACATCTGCAGGCTTAGCGGGACATGCAACCAGACTGTGTGTGTGCCGAGATGAAAAGATGTTGTTAAACGTGAGGAAGTATTTGAAGTATGTGTGCAACTGGTTTGCACTCAGACTGATGATGAGTACCATGAGGGTCAGCGTCCACCAGGGCGAAGATGGGGATGTGCAGCGTGTCCCAAAGCTTTCTCACCATCAACCTGCTGTTCACATCTGGCACTCCTTTACCCTGATGCACACAAACACACCTGTCATGTACACACAACACCAATACTGCCCCTTTGGTGAAATCTAATATAAGTCAAGCCGAGGAAACAAACTGTGATTATGATGCAAGGAGACAGCTTGGTGCAGAAGTCGTCATCCAGAAGTCTCTGAAACGTTGCATCCTTCTCGACTATCATGACAAATTTTGCAGACGATATAATATCTGTGTGATAAAGGAAAACGTGCAACCAGGTAGTGTCCTCTCCACACAGAGAGAAATATTTAAACTATATGATATGACAACCTCAGAGGCCATAAACAGACACAAACAAATCTCAAAGGATACTTCTAATCCCAACAATGTTCGATGACACTGGCACAGCCTGAAACAAAATACGGCCACAGAAATCAAGTCCGAATGTTTTCCTTTTGCCATGAGCAGCAATATTATTGTTTGTTTGGTAGGAAACACAAAGTACTTTGTTAGGCTGTTGGTGCAATGCTTTTGGTGAGAAACAAAGGTAAAAACAACTTTTTAATGAAAACTCCTCTGTGTACCTTTAAGAGAACACCCACATAAAATAAATATATATATATACTTTTACTTTTACTTCTGGGTCTATTTGTCAGTCTGGGTTGTTTAGTTGTGAGTTGCTGAGTGTTGGAGTAAGTATCCAGAGAGATGTCTGCCTTCTCTCAAATATAATCGGACTAGATGGTACTTTGCCTGTGAGGCTCAATGTGCCAAAAAATACATTTGAAAAACTCAACAAGCAAAGTCTTTTTCCAGAAATCCTGACCTGGTTACTCAAGATAATCCACAGACTTGTTTCAGAGCACTTTCATGCAGGAACTATTTTCTCTAGCACTACAAATAAGTACGAAAAATGTTTTGTTTTGGTGATCAGTCCATTGAAGCTCATGTAATATTTCTGAGTGTAGTGACATGAAACCTGTTTAAGTCAGTTCGTTTACATTGTTGTCTTACAGCAGAGCTGGAGCGGCAGTCAATCCTCGTGCCGTCCTCCTCCATGTAACACAGATCACCTGAGATCAATCCCTTGGACGTGGCCAACTGGTGACAAAAAAGTTACGCACACAAGTTAAAGCATGCTCATAATAACACACACATATGCACACGTACTTCTGACACCGCCTCTTTGAATTCAACTTCAATTACATTTCTGTTTGATCAGAGGAACTTTTCTTCCTCAGGTGCGATCTAAGATATAAAACAGAACTACATTTTTTAAACACCGCACTAAATTCCTTCATCTCTGGAACTGATAATGAAGCACATCCAAAGGAATTTTGCAGCAAGGTTTTAATAAGTGAGGTGTGTGTTTTCACCGTGCCATGACACAACACATTGTCTCTCAGATTAACACGGACAAACACGAACGCACGTACCACATGTAGGGATCTGCGAGGAATCTTTAGCATGCAAGAAACATCATCCACGATGCTATCAACAGTTTTCTGTGAACCAAACAGCTGCGTGTTGTTGTAAAAGATGTCTCTGTGAAAACAAAAATGTAACTCTTCAAATTAAGGAATAACCCAGCAAAGCAAAACTGCATGTCCATGATTTCTTTTTTTTTAAATCTAGCTATCTATCTTGATGACAAATAACCTTTTGGTCGCATATGAGTTGCTCTGCACAAGTCTGTAGATGACAGAGAGAATCTTGAGAATTTGTGCTGCAAATGGAGAAACAAGCAAAGTCAGTCTTTAAACACACTTTGTTCAATTATTACATCTTTAAAAAGGACGTGAAAAACCACATTCTGTTGTTAATAAGGACATCCATGTGGTAAACCGATGCTTGAAAGCCTCTTTCAACATATACTGTCTCTGCCAATTTGTCACCTAATACTAAGACTGACTTTTACTGCCGTTTGTGCAGTTTATGCATGTGTTCACAATGAATATAAATGAAAGCCACATGAAGTAGAACAACACTGTAAATGTTTTTTTGACTAAAAGGAATGTCGGTTGTGGAGAACAGAAAATATTAACAACAAAGGTGTGGGTATCTTCTCACCAAATTTAGTAGCAGACGACGGGCAGTCGCTCCGAACGGTGGTGACAGAACTCCCTGAACTCATTTGAAGGCCGATGGCACTGTCAAAACTCAAGTGGGAAGTAATGAAAGAAAAACAAATGCAAATGTAAGTGGGAAAGAAGGAAAGAACAGAAGCTATCAAAGAACATTTAGCTTTGAAAATCAGCTCCCCCACCTGTGAGCCATCTAAAATTCCCCACACCCTGAGGGCTACCAGTGAGAAGCTCTCCTGCACCTCACCGTCCTGGTTCCTCTGTGAAACCTTTGGCGCTAAATCTGTGGGATTCTCACATTTGAAAGGGCTGAGCCAGAATGTGCTTTAAACTGCGGCACAGTTTGATCCAAACAAGACCAGACGGTCTGCTTTGTTGTGAGCATGAGGTCTCCGCAGTCTAGTTGCATTAAAGCCTTTTGTAAATGTGTGTTTGTGTGTGTAGACCAGTGCTTTTAAATTCCTTATCACTCTGTCATCTTCTAAGCAGCAGGAAGTTTTTTCAACTTCAATCTCTCTGGACCAAAGATGGAAGTTACATTTTTTTCCCAAACACCTGGTTGCCTGTGCAGTCTGCTTACAACACCCCTTATACAAATTCAGACAGAGCTGAAGTGTGTATTAAACAGCAATCTGATCATCTTGTGTGGCCTGACCTCCCACAAAAAACCTATGTAGGTAAATGTTTATTTTTTTCTTTACACAACATGACTGCTTGTGTTTATCTTTTAAAAGGTCAGACAGCTTACACTGATCCCACACAGTCAGTGTGTAAAATGACTGCAGTGTTCAGGGCGGGTATGAAAAATAAAAAAAACTTTTCATGCTACTGCATGTTTAAATAAAGTTACCTGACGTTGGCCCAGCTGGATCTGTTGGGCAGTGCCAGGACAGGGGCCTCATCTTTGGACAGACTTGTCACTATTCCGAGGATCACATTTTCAATGCGGTTCAAAATTTCCCTGCTGGAATAAAAGATGCAGTGCTTTGATATGGGCTGGCAAAAAACTAGGACGGCAGATTTTTTTCTTTTTACTTCAATATAGCAGCATTATGCAGCTATATTGTTATAAAGTAGTAGTAGTACAATTAAAATATGAGAAGCACTTTATGGATGAAATAATCAAACCGGGCTGATTGGTTTAAAGTGATTTAAAGAAATACCTCCCAAATTAATATCATTCAATTGTGTTCATTAGATTGCAATATTTCATATAGTCTAATATTAGATAAAGGGAAGCAAAAGTACTGTACAGTGGTATGATTTGATTATATTTTGAGTTATTAATTTAAATTTTCAAGTAATTAATAACAATATTTAAGTTATAGAGTAAAAAAAATGCAATGTTTGCCTCTGAATTGTAGAGGAGTAAGGAGTAGTATCAGAAAATGGAAATTCTCAAATAAAGTACAAGTACCTCAATAATCATGTCTCAAGGGTTTAAAGTCAACCAAATCCACACAAACTTTCATTTAAATTTAGTAGCGAATTTACATGTTAACTGATTTTTAGCTACGTTAGCTAACCAACTCAGCTTTGGCAACATAATCACAGCACAGCGTGTAGCAGCACGCATGCTACAAAGATGCTAAAAATCAAAGCAGCTTGTGTAAATGTAATTCAATCATAATAACTTATTATTTACACCTGTACTTTCCCTGCTGTGCCATAACAAACTGGCACTGGCCATTAGCTAAATCTCTTTAATTAACATCACGTTACAGATAGACAGGTGACCATGTTATCTAGTGATTTTCAACGGAATGTATCAACAGCGTCCCGTGACAGCCGTTACCCCTTGTTAATAATAATAATAAAAAAATAAATAAAAAAATACTGCCACAAGCACAGAGTCGCATCCGACAAAACGTCACCAGATAACTCGGTCACTGATTAATCCGTAACACCGGAACTTACTGGCTGACTTCCTCTTCAATACGCCGGCAGTCTATCACGACTTCCTCATTGTTCAATAGTATAACACGGAGCTTGTAAATTTCTGAAAACATCTCTGCTTCACGGGATCCCATCATTTATTATTATCAGATTAAAAAGCGTGTAAATAAATCATATACACGAAGTTCCCGCGTATTTTTTCGGGTGGAAATCTCGCGTTATTTGTGAAGCTGCACTGATTGGCTGAATTCCCAGCCGGAAGAATTCTCCTTGCTTGATTGTGTTTTCTTAAACATACAAGTTCTGCACTTTAAAAGACTATACAAACTACAATTACTTCCCTGCCATCATATTTACACGGTAAGGGATTGACATTTAAGTAAGTAAGTGTGTATGAATGTGACTAATGTTGGAAAAAAGAGAAGACTTGCTCCAGTCTGGGCCTCTCCTACACAAAGTGGTGAAAGTGAAGAAAGTATGTTACCTAGCTAAAGTTTTTAGGTACTTGTAGTTGCTCGAGTACCTACATTTTCTGCTACTTAATATTCAATTCAACTACAGAATCACTGTTTAGCAGGTGCATGCAAGACTTTTACTTTTAATGGAGTATTTTTGCATTTTGTAATGACTACTTTTGCTTACAGTAATTAAGATGTCCAGGGCTGGGCTTGACCCTAGCTAAGGTCCACAAGAGCATGCACAACAAAATAATCACGTGGGAAAATATTTCAGTCTGCTGTTTATCCCAATAACTTCATAACTTAACTGTTTGATATGTAAACACAAAAAGGGCTTTAAAAAGATTAATAAATAGTGTAAATCTGCCAAGTGTCAGTTTAAGTGGTAGGTCAACAGCACCATCAAAACTTAAGCTACAGGGATACGTATTTTCTCTTTTCTTCTGTCTTTTTATTTGCACCTGGTGAAAGCTTCTACTGCCCTTTATTTGCAATATTATTTTCCACACACCTACCTTCTTCTTTCCTACATACAGTGTTGATATCATAAGATAGAATTAACTTGGGAAGGGAAGTTCTGATGTTATGACGTGCTGCCCTGTTGCAAGTGTATTTCGTACATTTCCAGCATCTAGCTGCACTACTGTCCGTCATGGCTTTTCTCCTTGTAATGCACTTAGCTCCACCTTTTCTCTGTTGCTCTTTCACCTGCTCCTGATGTTCAGTTGGAGCCTGAAGGGATTCCTCTCCAAGGAAAGGCACAAACAGGACTTATACACTACATATGACAATGGGTGTGTTCTAATACCCAAGCAGGAAAAGTATGCAATTATGAGAAAGTGGTATACATACTGCAGGCAACAGTACTTACTTTGTAAGCTGCTGCAGTACATACTAAAGATAAAAGAAAACAAGAAACATAAAATACTATACTCTATAGGCCTATATTGTGTATAGAATACATATTATTTATTTGAATGAGTTTTGAATGAAGGATTGTCATGATTTTTTGACAGAGTGGTACTGCAGGTAAATTGCACTTTATGCAAACAATCATTTAGCATTTATGATATGCTGCCAACTCTAAATTAAACCAGTTCTCTTGTGATTTGCTTCTTGACTTTATGTGCTAAATCTCCTCTCTGCATTTGTGCAATCAGGTTATCACAGACCACAGTAATCCTGATGTCCATACAGGAACATGGCAGCCTGGAAATGACTGCAAGCAGCTACGAGTCCTCCTCTCCAAGCTAAAGGTCAGTGCACCGTTGCAAGCTTCGTTCATTAATATGATCCAGGAATATGTGCAGGCCAGTTAGCACCTCGTTGGTGTAGGTAGTAGGCCTTTGTTGGTGGTGTTAAGCAGAATCCCCATTATCACCCTCTGTGGCACTCAGTAACGAGACCCTGGCTTTATGTGTGCTTGCTGCTACTTGTCCAAAGGTGTGTCTACTGTATGTGTGTGTTCTGTATGTGTGTGTATGTGGTGGTTTGCAGTAGGGTGGGTCGGGGGTAATTGACTGTGGTTAGAGTCCTTGAAAAACCAAATATATATTGTATCTGTCAGCCACATGGAAGTGATTTTTAGATCAAATTTGGATGGTTGTGTGTTACAATGATGCTGGCCAACATGTGTTTTAGGGCTCAGTGTGATGCTAATAATGTTACTCATTCTGCTTTGCAGCAGTTTTGTCCACTGTGTTAGACAGCTGCTGACTAATTACAGCTGTTTTTTGCTCAAACATTAAAATGACATTAAATGAATACGATGCCTTGAGGAAATCTCACATATTGCTTTATCGACAACCTTTCAAAACATGTCTGTGTCTCATTCTTGCATCATGTTTTAGTCATGTCACTCTATTGTTAAAAGGGAGAAATGTGCTTAGATTCTAAAACTATTAGGTCATCCAGAGTCCCCACCTTCAAGAATTGCTGGCAGGCATGCTGTGTGTGTTTGCAGAGGCACTGCGGTCTTTCTTTCACAGTGTGAAGGCCTGATCAGAGTGTGTGGGAGCCGGGATCTAAAGAGAAGAGGTCCGCGCCCCTGACCTGACCCTGAATATTTCCTAATGTGCAGCTTTACCAAAGGTCCCCCTTTCCCCTGAGTGGCTTTGACAAGCTGCTTCCGTAGTAATGGCTCTTAATTTCTGAGTAATTGCTATCTCTAAGTGATGAGGGACAACCCCTCACCCAGGATGAAAAAAAAACTTTAACATGTGGAAGACCACAGGTTGTGGGGGTCCTTTTTCTTCTGTTCCAGAAAGGCTGAGACCCCTGCTGTTCCTTTGGCCCGGGAGAGATTTGTGTCGAGTGTGAGGCCCTAACCTGAGGAGACAGAGTGCAACGAGTCATGTGCTTGTCTCGGG